>JASDQU010508142.1:0-27953 GCA_032191745.1 Picea mariana
TCACTAAGCTTGCCTTTTGTTCTTCGTGTTGAGCTTATTTATCGACAGGCTCCTTCATTATTATAATATCTCAATTAGAATCCGAAAACAAGTACACAACAAACTCTGTTCTCCCTACACTAGGGACATTGCATTGCCTACGGATGTAAGCGTCGTGTGGGCTACTTCGATTTGAGGTATAATGTCTCGAGACTATAATGTCTTCCTAACAGTCTTGATATCTACCGAACGGTCTACGCCAAAACGACAAACAATATAAGAAAAGCGCTTACGTACTTCCATTGTCGTGTAGAAGCACAAGTCTCCCACATGCAGTCAGAGACAGTGATTCTGAATCGATTTCTATATCCGTATAGCCTCCATAGCACCACAGGTCTTCCAAAAATGTGCATACTACAAAAGGCATGAGAACGACCCACGGAATTAGGATAATCCTCACAATTGATTTACTATCACTGCAATCGAAACCCCTTTGTCCATTGTTTTCTTTCAATATCTCTATGAATTTTGGGTTCTGTTCATTGGATATGTTGGCATAGAACCAAAAAAAGAGCGTTAGAATCCCTGGCATATTCCGTGCCTGGACTATCGTAAGAAAGCAATCTCAGTTGAATGGGCACCCAGCGTAGAAATGGTATTCGCCACATGGCTTAATTTGTGGTTTATTCAAAAGAGCCCTGAAAAGTTTTTATCTGAATCCAAAAATCCAGAGGGTATAGTTTTATGATATTCTAAGGTGGTGAGAGATCCTTGGTCAAACAGAATTTAATTTCACATGTGCTTCATTTAATAATTTGTCCAAAATATTAGAATTTGGTAATATTATTATGGGGATGTTGTTATAATTGACTTCAATTATAAACGAACGAGTTCAGAATTGGTCATATTATAAGTATAGGCATACTCTATAGTATTAGATGAAAGCAACGTCTATCAACTATTTAAATTCTATTTAATTTCAAATAAGGGTTACTTTAATAATTTTTCCATTAAGGGTTATATTCTAAAATACATTTTGCATAAATGTAATTTCATCTTTTTATATAATGAATGGTAATAAGTATATTACATCATAATGCATGTGGGATAATTCTTTCACATAAGAGTAGACATTATTACCTTTCAAATAATAATACTAAAAAAAAATCATTACATATTCTAACACTCCTCTTAATAATGATTAGGGAAAAAAAACACTTATGAAAAAAAATAGAATTACAATACTTTTCAACATTCCCCACATGAATAAAAAAGACAATACCTTCTAGAATAACACATTCAGACAATGGAGAGGTTGTGTTCATATGCATTATACTAGTTGTGACTCTAAAGTTGTAGCGAAAGGAAACTTGTGAATTGCAGCAAAAATAAAAAAACCTCGAAGTTGCATAAAAAGAAAGCACGTGAGTTGCAGCAGAAGGAATATATGAAATCTTGAGTGGCAACAAAAAGGAATGGATGAACTTTCGAGCTGAATAAAAAAAAAACCCTGTGAATTACAAAAAAAAAAAAGGAATGGATTAAATGCCAAGTTGCACCAAGAGAATATATCGTAGACTTGTTCACACAAACTGATGTTTTCTTTTGAGTTTATGATATATATATATTTTTATTCAAAATTAACTTCATAGTTTAAATACATCTTTTGTTTTATTATATGGATCATTTACATTAATAAAATATTAAATAAATATTACTCACATTATTTTAGACATAAATAAAAATTAGAATTTATATTTTCAATAAGAGTTGAGAAGATTTGTGATTTAGTATGAATAGAAAAAAAAATGTAATGATAGAGATTCACTACAAACTTAATGATGGAAATAACCACCTATATAAAAACTATCACTACGGGTACATTACTATGCACATGTCATAAGTAGAAATGGTATAAACATGGTATGTCAATAGTACACATGGATACAATGCATCGCCAACTAGAGGAATATTCAAAGGAAGGTATGGTATGAGCATGCTTAAAATAGTTTCATAAGTAATAATACTATTAATAGGGTTACACATGGGTATAATGCATCGCCAACTATGGGTATAATGCATCGTCAACTAGAGGAATATCCAAAAAAGGTGTCGTTTAAAATAGTTTGAAGAGATTGATAAACAATTCACAAATTTGTAAATTGATATGATACTTAGTAACATTATTGGTCCACTTGGTTATGATTTTTTAAAGTATTATAAACTTTATTAAAAATTTGAATACTACCAAAAAGGATAATAAAAATTTGGGTAAATTGGGGTTAACTGTATAATAAATTTAAAAATCAATATAATTTTTATAATTAAAATTAATGTAAAAAGGTTTATTTTAACAATGCAACACAACCAATCCCATTACATGAAAAGAAATTTCAAAATGTATGAAAGGATGAATCATAATTAATAGATGTAAGTACAAATAATGTTATAATAAATTTATTTTATCAACTTAAAATTCAATATCAATTTTATAATTCAAATAAATGTAAATATTATTTTTATTCATTTTTTTTAATTTACATAATTATTAAATTCAATTAAAAATTATTTCTAATAATTCAATTGGTTTACAAATCAATTTGACAATTCTAAAAGTATTGAGATTTCTCATAAGATAATTTTAATATAATAAAACATGATATGAATGCATAATGGTTATAGTGTCAAATTTTATTCATAAAAGTTTATATTAATTTTAATTTGAAGTTATTTTAAAATTTAATCAGTACACAAATTAATATTAATATATTTGTCACCATTTTGACCTGGATGGGGTGAGACGTAGTTCCAGGGGTACAGGTGGATTTTCACTTGGCCCAGGCATAAATGCCGATGGCCGCCACCCACGAGTATGTATTAACGATGGGGGATGGCCATCGCAGTAGTTGCAGGACGGAGGGACCTTTCCCTCGAGCGATCATTTACGACCTCAGTGTTCCCGGGATGGCAAAGGTTAAGTGTGAAAGGATGACCTCGGCTCTTGATTATTTTCTTTTCAATTTGCCTGGATAGAGAGGGACTGCACCTGCCTTGGCTTTGTTTATAGCTTGGACACACTGGTGCGGTCCAGCATTCGTCGTGCCCCGACATTTTGTAACTTCGTTGCATTTCTTTCTGACTATAACGAGATAGAGCTCGCTTGGTCGTGCTTCGCACCTGCAACTACTCTCTTCTTGGCTCATCTGCCTTCACCTACAATTTCTCAGCTCCATCACCATGGCTCGAAAGAGAGGTAGACCTCGTCGTGGCGCGGCCTGGGAGGCACAGAAGGCGCAGAGGCGTCGAAAGGAAAAATTGGAGCGTGCCTTGGCTCTAGCGACATCCATTCTCTGGAAGGAAGCCAGGGCAAAGAAATTGGCACGACTTGCCATCATAGCTGAGCCTGGAGTTGGTTGCAGCCGAGACGTCAAGGAGAATGCGCCGGGAGCCATGCAGGAAGCTGGTATTGAGGAGGAGTTCCCCCCCTATATAGTGGTGGAAGAACCGTTCATGGAGGACCTGTCGATTATTGAGAAAACCCGAGCGGAGACCCATCGGGAGGAATGCAGACCCACTTCGACACTGGTAGACGACACCCCCAGCTGTATTGTAGAGGAAATACCTTGGCCTGGTGACGACAATTACATCTGCCATAACACACAGGTGGACAAAGGAGGCACGAAGGGTGCAGAGGTTGATGCGGAGCAAAGGCTGTTCGATGCGGGTTCTGGAACGGCGGTGGACGTGGGTGGCAGCACGCATGGTTCACTCATCCGGGAAGAGCACCTGGCACTAATGTTCGACCTTCGTGGACACTTGTCTGACCTGGAGCATCAGGCCCTCCTCATGGGCCATCGCATGGACATGCTCCTCGACGCTTTTTCCAATGTGCCAATGAAGCGAAAATGCCCCCTCTGCATGCAAGCCTTCGCCATCCTGACTGGGACCACGCGGAAGACTGGCGAGGATGAAAGGTCACCAGGCACCTAGGTTTTTTATGCTCTCTTGGCTCCTAGTTTTATTATGTTGTTGTTTTATGTGTACTAAGACCATAGACATCTGTCCTGGTTTCCTCCGGGCAGGACAGATGCCAATCTATTTATATGTTCTATAATGCTATTTGCTACTCGCCCTCTATATATGTTGGTTTTTGATAATCGACAGCATTTTGGGTGATACCAAACCTACTCTTTTGTATACTCTGTAAAAGTTTTGTCTATCTAATATAACAGGTTCCACTTTTTTATTTAAAAAAATATATATATATTTGTCACCATTTTAACCAATTCTAAAAATATTGAAATTTTTCATAAGACAATTTTAAATAATAAAACAATATATATAAATATATAATGATTATAATGTCAAAWTTTATGGAAAAAAATCTATATTAATTTTAAGATTTTTCTTAAGACAATTTTAATATAATAAAAGAGTATATATAAATGTATAATGTCAAATTTTATTGATAAAAATCTATATTAATTTTAATTTGAGATTATTTTAAAATTTAATAAATTTACAAATTAATATTAATATATTTTTCATCGTAAAAATGGTATTGAAAGTAATTAATATAGTTTATTAAATATAAAAAAATGTATAATCTAATTTGATAGAATTAAAGATGCCCTTAAATAAATTAAAATTGTATAATTGTTTTTTTTTCAATAGCTATATGAACTTTGGGTTTTGTTCAATGACCGGGTTGGAAGAGACCCAACAAAGCATCGGAATCCCCGGCATATACCGTGCGTGGACTATCGTAATAAAACAATCTCACTTGAATGGGCACCCAAAGTTTATTCAAAAGAGCCCTCGAAATTCTTCATTTGAATCCAAAAATTCAGATGGTATAGTGAGAGATCCCTCGCAAAGACACTTTATTTTCACATGTGATTCATTTAATAATTTTTCCAAGTAATTCATTTAATAGTTTTTCAAAAATATTAGAATTAAGTGATATTATTATTGGATGTTGTTATAATTGACTTCAATTATAAACGAGTTCCCAAAATTGGTCATATTATAAGTATAGGTATATACTATAGTATTATATGAAAGTAACGTCTATCAACTAGTCTAATTCTACCTAATTTCACATAAGGGTTACTTCAATAATTTGTCCATCGTATAAATGGATGGAATCAATTATAACGAGTTCACAAAACTGGTCATACTATAAGTCTAGGTATAGACTATAGTAATAGATCAAAGAAGCGTCTATCAACTACTCCAATTCTATTTAATGTCAAATAAGGGTATTTTAATAATTAGTCCATTTAAATGGATGAAATTGATGTTAAATTGTTAGAAATTTTATCTTCACACAAATTATAAAACCTAAATACTTATATTTATATAAGTGTTATTAAATCTTATTTATTTTAAATTTAGAGATAGTAGTTGAGAGAATATCTTAACAATCTCCAATAAACTCTAACAAACACAARTCAAATCTARTTATATTTATAGAAGTATTATCTCCAACACCCCTTCTTAATGTTTACATCACAAATAAAAATATTAAAATCACGTAAAAATGTTTTTGAGATTTGATCTCTTCCTGGTCTGGTCTTCATTAATGTTTCTACCCACTTTTAAATCTCATAGACTACACTCTTTCTCAACCATCAACTTCAAGCTACAACTTCATCCATTTAAGATAAAATTACTTCTGATCATCAATGACATATTTGTAGGATTGATGACTCATGGCATACCCCAAAGAATAGTCTAGATACTGAATCATCTATTGACATACTTCCATATCTTTAAATACACGATTTTTCATTGTATTCGCCAGTTATCTAGGAAAGAAATCTATATAATGAATGTATCCAATGGTCAAACCTAGAACTTGACCTTTTTCAGAGACACAAACACACGAAGATAACCTATAATCGTTATTCTTGGAGCATTGAATAACAATAAGAAACACCAACTTATAACATATTGTAGACATAATCAAATCAATGATATGTTCTTATAGATGCAGACCTCCATTCTCTCCTCGGGCTGCTCGACCTCACGGTCAAGGATCTTCGACTCTCAGAGCCAAATTGGCTCTCTGAAACTTTAATGGTCTCACTAGTGATTTAACACAGGCCCTTCCAGTCTCCTAGTGCAGGTTCTACGACACCTACAACCTCTCCTTTTGCATTGTTGAACTGCTAGTTCCAGGTGCTAGCTCCTCTTCCATTAGCTCTTTCCCGTATGTGACCTCGGGCTATGTCCTCGCATAAACACGTGATTGTAGGCGCAGCCTAAAGTGGTTTAAGGCCACACTGCTTTTCTCCCCGTAATTCACCTCCAGCTACCACGTCTCCCTTTTCCAATACTGTGGTTTTAGTTGTGGCCCGCTCTCATATTTTTAAATTCCGAGCCCTTTCTGTCCCCGCCATGCAGCATGACTGTTGATCTTGCAATCTCAGGTGGGACCTCTCGATCAACGGTTCAGATCTTGTACTTTCAAATCAATGCTTGTGATTTACTTCGCGATTTGGGTTTCAGTTTTTTCAACTCTCAAACCTCACTTTCTCCACAATGATAGATCTTCTACCATGTGTCCTCCTCAAATCGACGACTCTAACTGTTTTTGGATTTTGGACTTTGAAAATCTCAAATATCAAACTTCATCTTTCTCCAATTGATTTTATATGAATCTCACAAGCCACTGACGTGTGTCTTCCGCAAATCGACAATTGCGATTATTTTGGGTCTTCGGGCTTTGTAAATCTCAACTCTTAACTTTTTCTTTGTCTCGAAGTGTGTGGATTTCTGCCATGCATCCCTCCGGATCTGACATTCTAGATCCACTTCGGACATCAGGTTTCGAGAATTTCAAATCTCAACTAAAACCCACAAGCTTTTATCTGAAGCTCGTGATCTGTAGCCATGCATCATTCTGGATCTGACGGTCTGGATTTACTTCAGACTTTCAGGTTTTGGTATTTTTTTCTCCTCGACACTTCGAATCCTTCTATCCGCAAAGCCCCAAAAGAACCTGCGATTAAAAACTGCATAACTTTTCCTAGATCCGACGGTCTGGGATGATATCACTCCTCTGAATGGATCTCAGTCGTCACTTCACAACCTTAAACAAACTTCCTCCTCTTTTTTGATTCTTGGTCGATGTCTCTCCTGAGCTTGATTCCGACGCACTCCTTGGGAACTCAAAATCTCTAACAAAATCTGGGCTTAGTGATTTCTTCCAATGAAATCTCTTTATGCACTCCTTGCGCTTCGCAGTCCCGTTCTCAACACTTAGTCGATTTTTTATTCTATTCACTCCTTGCAATAGGTTCTCACACAGTACTTAAGTTCTTGTGGCCACTGTGCACAACTTGCAACAGTCTCTTTGCACTCCTTGCATAGGGAAGTTTCGTGTTTATCTCTTCTGAGCTTCTGAGTTGAAATAAACTCTGTCAATGCACTTCTTGTGGACTATATGCACACCTTGCATGGACTCAATGAGGAGAACAATGGAAACTTATCTAAACACTTCACAGTTTCATGTATTCAACAAAATAACCCATTCATTCATGAAACCAAAAATAATAGGGAATTGTAAATTGTAGCAACACCACGCATTAGATCAAATTTCCTTTGTTATATTCATTCAAAAGTAAAATGGCTACAACTATGATAAAACAACAAAAAAACTCAACAACAACTAAATCAAAACAAACTTCTACTAACTTGCAACATCCTCATTTGGGCGTACAAAACCTCTATTTATTTCAAAGGGTTCATAGGGTTCCCCCCTCCCCCTCCCTGGACTACTCGTCTATTCAAGAAAAAAAAGCTAACTTCTACTTAATTTCCGTTACATTCAAAACTAGGAGTGAAAATCCTAGGTCACTAGTGATCACTCAGCTCCTAAGCGTTTGATCTTCTTTAGTTTTCGATCATTTCAAAAAGATTTGCAGGAAATGCCAGTGGTTAAGATTATGAAATGATTCAAAGGCACACTGAGGTGCTGAGTTGTCCCTTCACGTGTGTTTGATGATGATTCTCCTGCATGATACTCCTCTGGCCAAAAATTCATGGAATCATGTCCATGAGCTCCTGCACTGACTTTCCATGCTTTTGGATATCATCTTCATTTTCCCAACTAGCATCTTTTATCGAGTTCCCCTTCCACTTGACAAAATATTCAAAATAGGTCTTCCTCCTGGTCTTCTTGCTAGTTCTCTGATCAACGATATTCTCCATCTATGGTTTTTCTTCTGCAGGCATTTGCTTATCCCACCGAATCTTCTCCTGATCTTCTGATCTCTCTGTGTCATCTTCCCTATAAGGATACAGGTCTGATATGTTGAATATGGGCGATATGCCGACATCATCTGGCAACTCAATCTCATAGGCATTTGCATCAAACTTCCTTAAGATCTTACATGGCCCTATCTTCTTCATCTTCAACTTGTTATATGTTCCTCTTGGAAACCTTTCTTTCTTGAGATGTGCCAAAACCTGATCTCCTACTTCAAATTGAAGCTCTTTGCGATGTTGATCAACTCTGCGCTTGCACTCTTTGTTGGGTATGTGTTATATTCTTTGCATGAGTAGTATTTTATGAGCGTATGCGTCGGGCGTGCAGGGTGGTTAGAGGGGGGACCACATTATATTTAGGTGGTTTTTCGGCACATGGTTTCTTTTTCGATGGTTTTCTATTTCTGGTTAAGGAATTACGGTTTTGGACTAATACAGGTCATTGGGTTAGGGTTTTGGATGTCACTGGTTCCTATATGTATTTTGTATTGTAAACATTGTAACATGATGAATAATATAGAATATGCTAGTTTTCTTTGTTTGGGTTTCCAGGGGAAAAATCTTTGTGTAATGTTTGTATTTTCCATTGTATATTTTCTGTTCTTTTCTTAAATATATGTTTGCAATAGATATTGTACAAGGTTAGAATTTACACTCTTGGCTAGATTTCTGCAACTTCCTTCTGATCTGGCTATGGAGCTTCTACATTTATGCAGCAAAACCTTCTGCTCTAGCTCTTTTGATCTCACTCTATTCCAAGTCTCTCAATTTAGCTACTCCTCTTGGCTGCATTCCATACAATATTTGGAATGGGCTCTTTCCAGTGATCCTATTTGGTGAGTCATTGTATGCAAATTTTTCTTGTGATAGACTCTGATCCCACTGATTATGATGCTCAGTAACCAGAATCCTCAATAAGTTTCCAAAACTTCTATTCACCACCTCAGTTTGTCCATATGTCTGAGGGTGATAAGTTGAGCTGAAGGATAAAGCTATCACCAAGTTCTTCCACAGTGTTGTCCAGAAATGACCAACAAATTTGGCATTCTATCTAAGACAATACTTTTGGGTAATTGATTGAGACAGACAACTTCCTTGAAAAATAAATTTGCAACACGTGTTGCATCACTAGTCTTCTGGCATGGGATAAAGTGTGCCATCTTTGAAAATATATCCACCACCACGAAATGGAATCGCATCCTCTTTTTTTTATTGGTAGTCCCAACACAAAATCCATGCTTATTACATCCCAAGGCCTCTTTGGTATTGGCAATGGCTGATACACTCCAGTGTTCTATCTTTTACCTTTTGCATGTTGGCATATTCTACATCTGTTCACAAAAATTATCACTTATGTTCTCATACATAGCCAGTAATATGCATTTCTCAACTGTGCAAATGTTTTGTCATGGCCGAAATGTTCAGCCAATCCTCCACTATGATTTTCCTTCAAAAGGATATTCCTCATTGAGCATTTTGATATGCACAATTGATTTCCCTTGAACAACAATCCATCTTGAATCATATACTTTGCCCACTAGCTCTTGTCTCTCAGCACAAGATTTGCACATGCTTCGTATGCTTCCTTGAAATCTGGATCCTCACTGTACATTTCCTTAAGGTGTTCAAACCCTAAGGTATTCACCTGAAACTCCTGCAGAATCAAACATCTCCTGCTCAATGCATCAACAACTTTGTTAGCATTTCCAGAAATATGTTTTATGACAAAAGTAAAATTCTGCATAACTCAATCCACTTTGCATGTCTCTGATTCAATTTTTCCTATCTGGTTATGAATTGTAAAGCCTGGTTATCACTATACCAGAGAAATTCCTTTGGAACCAGGTAGTGCCCCAATTTCTTCAAGGCTTGAATTATGGCATAAAACTCTTTGTCATATGTGGAGTACTTTCTCTTAGTCTCATTCTTCTTCTCACTGAACCATGCAACTGGTTTATTATCTTGGCTCAAGACTTCTCCAGTTGCAACTCCACTTGCATCACATCTCACTTGAAATGTCTTTCCAAAATTTGGTAAGACCAGAATTGGTCATTCTGTTATCTTCTCCTTCAATATATTGAAGCTCCTCTCAGCCTCCTTTGTCAATTTAAAATACTTGTGCCTCTTCTTCACTGTATCCATCATTGGTGCACAAATTCCACTGAAATATCTGATGAACTTCCTATAGAAGATTGTTAATCCATCGAATCTTCTCACTTCAGACATACTCCTTGGTGATGGCCATTCTTTTATTGCTTTCACCTTTTCTGGATCCATCTTCAATTCATTTGAAGAGATAACAAAACCCAAGTAAATGAGTTATGTCTTCATAAAAGAGGACTTCTTCAGATTTATCAAAAGCTTCTCTTGTTGTAGTCTCCTCATCAGTAATGTCAGATGTCGCAAATTCTCCTCTTTAGTCTTGCTAAAGACTAGTATATCATCCAGATATACAACCACAAATTTGCCAATGAAATCTTTCATTATTTCATTCATCATTCTCATAAAAGTACTTGGGGAATTTGTTAAGCCAAATGGAATAACAAGCCACTCATACAACCCTTCATTTGTCTTAAAGGTTTTTTTCCATTCATCACCTTCTCTCATTCTTATCTGGTGATATCCACTTTTCAAATCTATCTTAGAAAATAAATTTGCTCCAATTAAACAATCCATTAAGTCATCCATTCTTGGCAAAGGAAATCTATACATGATGGTGATCTTGTTTATGGCTCTCAATTCTGTACACATTTCCCATCCTCCATCCTTATTTGGACTCAACACAATTGGTACTGCACATGGACTCAAGCTCTCTCTGACCAAACCCTTGTCTAACAAATCCTGGACTTGGTTCTTTACCTCCTCATTCTCTTGAGGGGTCAATCTGTATGCTGCTTTTTTTGGAAGGCTTGATCTTGGTATCAAATTAATATGATGGTTGATACTTCTGATGGGTGGAAATGAGTTAGGAAACTCATCCACTACTATGTCAGCGAAATTATCCAACAACTCTCGAACTTCTTCATAAAAATCATACATCGAAGTACTTGTAAGGACAACTCTGGGTTTCCTCACCACAACAAACTGCATCTCTTGTTCCCTCTTGACTTCTCTCAGGAGTTCCTTCCCACTCATCAGAAGTATGCTTGTGATGAATTCTTGTTTTAATCTCTTCTCCCCTATTTGAAGCAGCAATTGTGTCCTGTCATTCTTCTCCAAGGTGTATGTATTCTTCCTCCCATCATGAATAACATTCTGTCAAATTTCCATGGTCTTCCCAACAAAACATGACATACATCCATGGGAATCACATCACACAAAATTTCATCTTTATATCCACCTATTTTAAATTAAACGAGGCATTGTTTAGTGACCATTACCTGGTGTCCTTTTTGCAACCATGAGACTTTGCATGGATTTGGGTGTGCAGTGGTCTCCAGCTCCAATTTCTCCACCATCTCTATGGATACTAGATTTTTATTGCTCCCACTATCAATTATCACCTTGCATACTCTATCTTTCGTCTTGCAAGCTATCCTGAATAGATTGTTCCTTTGCACTAGATTTTCAATTTTCGATTCTGGTTTTAAGAGAACCTTCCTCAACATCAAGGATCTTCCATCCTCTGCACCTTCTATTTCAACATTTTTTTTCCATGCTTTAGAAATATGAGCTTCACCTCCTCCTTCTTTATTCTTCTCAAGACATTCCCAAGACATGTGTCCTGTCTTTCCACATGCATATCACCTTTCTTCTCCTCCTCTACTTCTTCCTCTTCCTACAGAAGAACTTCTTCCACCACCTTGTATTCCTCGAGAACTTCCTACTCTTTCTGAGTGACTGTGTGGTTTCTCAATCCCATCTTTGGATTTATGTGCCTTATCATGGGAAACTCCCTTGCCTTTGCTTGGGCTTCTGCCTCCGTTTCATTGACTCTATTTCCTAGACAACTTATCCTCTGCCTTCATAGCAATCTGATAAGCATCCTCTACTGTCCTCAGTGACATCAGGATGATCTCATCCTGGATTTCATACCCGAGGCCATTTATATACCTAATTTTTTTTTTCTCATCCTTCTTTTGTTGTCCAGTCCTGATATTTAGCTTGTAGAACTCCTTTGTGTACTCTTTCACAATCATACCCTTCTATATTAGGTTTTGTAACTTCATGAACATATTTATCTGATAATCTTTGGGCATGAATTTAGCCTTTATCTTGGCCACTATTCTATCCCAATTCTTTATCTTTTGTTTTCCTTTTCTTTTCATATTAGCTTGTAGTTCATCTCACCACAATGATGCATGCTCTTTCAATCTAGTGACAACATGTCTCACCTTTTTCTCCTCATCGACATCTTCATAGTGGAAATATTTGTCCATGGATCTTATCCAATCCAACAATTCTTCAGCATCCAGATTTCCTTCATACATTGGGTTGTCTACTTTGGCTCTAGCTCCCAATTTAGTGACCACTCTCAACAAGCGTTCCTCGGAAACATTTTCTCCTGCAACTTCTTCGACTTATACTTCTTCACTCTCTGCATCATTGATGTCCCCAACATCAGGTTCCCTCCTCTCTGCTGCCTCCATCACCTTTAATCTTGCAAGAAGCTCTCTCATTTCTCTTTCCATAGTGCAATTGGCTAAAGGTGGCTCCACACATCTCCTTGGTGGGATTGTGTTGTCTGTCTCTCACACACAGAGTACACCTTCGAGCTCTTTTTTGCTTCCTGAAAACAATTTTAGGTTCTGATGCCACTTGGTGGTATCAGACTATTTCCTTTGTCTCCTTCACCTAAAATCTACAAATGAAATCAGGCTCTGATACCACTTGATGCATACTATTGAAGGAAAATCTCCCTGCGGACAGGTAGATCTCCTCAAAGAGATAGACTCTTAACTCTAAGACAAAAAGTTCTTATCATGGTCACTGAATTCCTTTTAGATCTAGGTGGACTAGTGTGTGAGAAGGAAGGAGAAAAGAAGTACCTTTTACCGGTGTTTGTCCCTGCACGCTCCGAATTGAGCTCCAATCTTTCGCTCCTCGATAAGACCTGTAGACAAACAAAGTATGACCACTTCCTACTCTATCAAGATTAGTCTGAAATAGGTCTATCTACTAAAGAGACAAATTCATGTGAGATTGAACATGAATTAGAAAGAAACGGGCCAAGCAAATTATATTAATGAGGAAAAAGCATTACTTATAGCCGTAGATGGATTGCAGCAGTTTCATCAAGTCCTCCTTGTCTACCCCTTGCTCAAAAGATCTACGATCTGAATGACAATAGCTTCACCGATTGCTCCCTATGAGATCATAGGCCTCGTGCTTCCAAAATATCTCTGTTCCAATACCATCTATAAGATCATAAGTTTGGTGTGTTTCTCCCTTTTCCCCCTTTCTTTTCACCATGAGAAAGCTTGCTTATATAACCTTGGAGAGGCTCAACAACTTGAGATATCTTTAGGGTGAGTTGAGGATTTTCCTCCTCCAGTTAGAGATCTTCCCTAAGATCATGGCTTGATTGAGGATTCCAACCCAAGTGCCTTCTAAGAATGAAAATATCCTTTCATCATTCTTCTCAACAAATCAACTGTTGCCCAGAATAGGTAGCGCTCCCTCAAAAGGGCACTCAGAGCGTTATAATGCTCCCTAGTAGTGTATAGGAGAGAGATAACACTCCTGAGGGTAGGAGTGCTCCTGCAAAAGGGATGATGCAATGCTATAACACTCCTAGATAGTGTATAGGGGAGCACCAGCACTCCTGAGAGAGGTATAGGGGAGCGCCCCCCTCCAAAAACTCATTTTTTGGGGTGCTTTCAGATGGAAAGAGGTTCATAAACCTATTGACTCATTTCTCCTCTTCACAAGAAAAATTTTGAGGTGTTTCAAGTGTCCTTCTCATGTTGTTATAGCCACGACATAGGCATCATGGCAGTATGTTTTCCTTGACACTTGCGACACTTGTAAGCAAAATGCGACACTTGCGACCTTTGTAATGACGACACTTGCGACACTATCAAAGTGAGTAATTTTCATGTGTAACATATTGCCCCCCAAAGTATGAAGTTAGAAGATGAGAACTGATAACTGAAATGCTTTGTAGACTTTTAAGAAAGAATATAGACGCAGAGAACATGACAGAAGCTGCACACAAACATCCAACAAATATTATGGCATGTTTCAAACCCAAGGTAGGCATACCTATGCTTGGGTGATCAAGACTTACAAGATATGACCACCATAAAATACACTGCAGATCCATAATTGTATTTATAAAAGGTATAGCCACTAAAAATACACTATGGATCTATACTCCCATGACCTGAACTAATCGTAGCCATGAAGAATACACAGTGGATCTACGAGATGACAAGACATAGCCACAACCAATACAAAGTGGATCTATGTCACAGTATATGTGTCATTGTTCAAGAGAAACTCCATCGCAACCTGGTCAAAGTACATATCAAAGTGATCACTCAACCCAGGGTCTTCTTACCGATCCCGATGTAGTACGAATCTAACCATGTGAATAGATGTCCTGATGTCAAACATGGCAGAAACCACTTGATTATCGGTCAATGATGTAAACCGTTAACAAGCACGAGGGAGATCACCATTAATGTAAATGATTCCCAAGGTACTGTAGTACATTCCAACGAATGTGAATGGATGAGCTGAAGTCGAACATCTGTGGAATCATCCGATCAGAGGTCAATGATGTAAACCCATTGTCGGACGTGAGGAGGTCTGCCATTGAGGCATGCAGGTCCCAAAGTACTAACTAGTTTCTAAGTCTAGTTCCTGGATAATGTGTTAAAGTCGACAGGAATAGGCTCGTCGAAGGAGGGCCTTGATGTATCCCCCATCAATGACACGAAACGGACATAGAGATGTAATTGGTAGATCAAATGAACATGGACTGACATGGGTATTGAGACAATATATTTGTGATGGCTGACTCTCGAGGTGAATACTTCCCTTGAACACTGAGGCACGACAGTAGAAACATGACATGGACCAAAACTTGATGATGCAGTGCATGCTGTGACTTACGTCAGGTGACCCATAGGAGTGAAAGAAACTAAAATGATTGGCTCAGTGCAGAGGTTCAGTGGATTATAATGCGTGCAAAAGACAAAGTGTCGTGTTCAAGGGCGACTCTAAGAGTTGCTTGGTAATGTTCTCAAAAAACTACTTGGCTTGCTTCTTTCAATTTTTCCCCCATCCAGCTAAATGAGTACCTCTTTTTAATTTAACGAGCTCGAGGAGGATAACACATGCTCAATAAAACTCACCTTCGGTAAGTTCCTATTCCTTTGTTTAAGAAACTGGAAGAAGTAAGGGTTCGATCCCATATGGGCCTATCGATGTTTTGCTTAGCGAGTCCAAAGACATAAAACTCAAAGGTTTTTCATGATTATAGAGTCTGGAAAAACACTTAAAAGAGAACTCTCTCAGTTCCTTTTCAATAAAGTAGTCTGACGAGACTGAAAAAGAGATAAACTATCACTCAACAGATGTTTTCTTCAAATAATTTAACGAGTGTGAAGAGAACGAGGTCGCTCGATAATCTTTTGATGTTTAGAGAGTCTGAAAAGAACTTAAAGATGACTCCAATGTTGTCCTTTTTTGTAATGCTAGTCTCGCGAGGCCGAAAAAGAGATAAATTATCACTCGAAAGACGCCCTTTCAAACCGTTTAACGAGTGGAAAAGGAAGCAAGATCACTCGGCAATCTTTTCATGTTTAGAGAGTCTGAAAAGAGCTTACAGGAGACTCCAGGGGGTTCCTTTTTTGTGTATCCATACAGGTCCAAAAAAGAGATAAAAGTCTACCTGGATGCATTCTCATGTATTTTATGAGCACGAGAAAGAACAAAGACTAAGCTCGGTATGCCCCCAGCTTGAAAGCTAGTGTCTTAACACTAGAAAGATCATCAAAGGCTGGATACATGTACTCCAAGATTCAATTCATTCACTGGCTCTAAGGTCGTCACCAATTTCTGTAGTAGATGAGAACGAGGAGAAGGGTGGATAAAAAGAAGGTTCAAGAGAGGTGACTGTTTCATTTTTTAACGTGCTTGACACAAGAAAAGAACTATGCTCAGGACCTCTATTTCATTTTTTAACGAGCTTGCTATAGAGAAGAGAAACTATGCTCATGGTTTCGTCCGGATCATGGCTTCCAAGAGGATAATGGTCTGGAAGGGTACCATGTCAATGGATAAAACATGGTCATGGCATCCAGGAGATCTTCGTTGGATGGAAGATAATCACTTGGGAAGGACCACATGTCAAGGGTCACGATAGGAGTAAGGAGATCAAGCTCCAATAATCCTACCAAAGAAATCACCATGTCCTCTACCGGATCCAAATCATCGGAAGTTGAAAGCATGGGAGATGATGAAAAATCAACACCAGGAGGGGAGATAGACATTATATCTTCCCGAATTTCTTCACGAGGGGGAAGAAAAGAGGATCAATGACAGTTATTATATCGAGGTAACTTGTCAATGCGAAGCATTTCCGGAATAGATTCATCCGAAGGAAAAGTTGGGGAAATGTAGTTGATCGCAGACGATAAGGAACTCAACCGTGATTGCATCGAGGAACTGTCAAATGCCAATAGATGTTGGGCATCTAACAAGGGAGAAGTGGATTGGGTAGAAACGTATGACGTTTCGGCTGGACTAAGTGGCACAGTGTCACCTAGTGCATCGAATCCCAACGGACAAGGTACAATCCAAGGGTCAGATGATTCCAAAGATTGATAAGCCGCATTCGAAATCATATCGACGATGACAATATGATGTGTAGTTGGTGGAAGTGGTGTAGGGAAGGTACCCATGAGGCTAGAATCTTTCAATAAGCCAACACCAACGCTTTCATACGTGATCTTGTGGTCTCCCAAGAAAGGAATATTGTTGGTAGTGGGAGCGTGAGCATCGGTTGTGCACAAATCTAGCTGATCAACAGTGACAATTTTTCCCTGGTGAGGAAATTGTACACATCAAAAGACCAACGAGGAAACGACAGTCATAGCATAAAACCAACTTCTTCCAAGTAACAAGTTGTAATCGAGGGGAGCATCGACCACCTCGACATCAACAGTAATAGTTTTTCCACCCAATTGGATGGGAAGGGACTGTAAAAGCCCATGGGGATGAAAACCTCGCCCATCAAAGGCACGTAACATTGTTGGGGATTTTTTGAGTGGTAGTGTTTTTAAACCTTTCCAACACACTAAATACATGACACAAGTTGAGGTTCCCTCATCCAAAATAGTTCGATGGATTTGTTAATTGTGAACAACAACATCAACTTGGAAAGCAAGTTGGTGGGAGAGTCGAGACGCATAATTATCCAGGTTAAACATGATCTGATTGGACGACTCAGGATCAACAACACCAAGAGCGGTCAAGAGAATTCTACGTTGACAGGGGCAATTCTGTAGAACTTCTAACACAGACATAGCACACAGTGCTTGAGCCAAATATTCAACAACTTTCAAATAGCAGAACTATCAGCAAATAGGCCTATCAACAACTTTCGAAGTCAAATAGGCCTATCAACAAATTTTGAAGCCATATAGCTTCACAACTAGTAGAACATGTGGCAATGTACTCTTCTTCCGCTGTGCTGAGAGCAATACTAGATTGCTTCCTACTCTACCACGAGATCATGGTTGATCCCAAACTGAAACAACATCCAGAAGTGCTTTTTTTGTCTGCAACGCTTCCTGCCCAATCTGCATCAGTATATCCACTCAATGTGAAGTCATGATCTCCATCATAGTTGAGACCATAATCCATTGTACCTTTAAGGTACCTCATCACATGTTTTGTTGCCACTAGGTGAACATGTCTGGGCTCTACCAGAAACTGACTCAAGGTGTTCACTTCAAAACAGATGTCTGGTCTAGTGTTCGTCAGGTACATCAATGATCCAATAATCTGTCTATACAGTGTGGCATCTATCAAATTTGATGAAGTATCGACCAACACCTTCAGCTTTGCTTCCATGGGAGTATTCATGGACTTGCATTCTAGCATGTCGAATCTCTTTAAGATTTAGACCATGTACTTCCCTTGGTTAAGGAAGACTCTTTCTGGACTCTGGCATACCTCAAGGCCTAATAATTAATGCATTAGACCAAGGTATTTCATTTCAAATTCTGCGGCAAGTATCTGTTTACATTCGGTGATGATATTTTCTTCTCCAGTTAAGAATAAGTCATCCACATACAGTAGTAATATTACTGGTTCATTATCCATAATTTTGAAGTAGAGATTTGAGTCTGCTTTACTCTTGGTAAAGCCCAAGCTCGTCAATAAACTATCTAGACGGCCATACCAAGCTCTGGGAGCTTGCTTCAATCCGTATAAGGCTTTCTTCAATCGGCAGACATGAGACTTCCTGTCTTCAACCTCAAATCCTTGGGGTTTCTCTATATACACTTCCTCTTTGATAACACCATTCAGGAAAGTTGTCTTCACATCCATCTAGTGTAGGTTCCATTTCATCTTGGCAGCAAGAGCTATAATGGTTATGATCGAAGTTTATTTGGCCACAGGAGTGAATGTCTCTTCATAGTCAATACCTTCCTTCTGGGAAAAGCCACGAATGACAAATCTTGCTTTATATTTCTCAATACTTCCATCAACAGCATGTTTTATTTTGAGGAGCCATTTTGATGATACCACATCCTTGCTTCTTGGTCTGGGAACTATTTCCCATACATCATTTTTTATTATGGATTGGTATTCCTCTGTCATGGCATCTGCCCATTCCTTATTTTGAATGGCCTCTTCAAAGCATGTAGGTTCTTCATCAAGTAGATTGTACATCAAAGTCGTGTAACTGGAGAATGGCTTTGGTCTTTTCACTTGTCTCGTGGTTCCTTCTCGAACACCATATGTCTCTCCATCTTGAATAAGCTCTCTTGCCCAAGCAGGATTTCTTTTATGGGAGAAGGTCATTTGAGGAGGTTCTTGAACTTCTTTATATCATGATCTTCAAGAGTCTCCTCATCAGGGGAAGTTACGACTTCCCTTACAGGTTCTGTAGCTCTGGGAACTTCCCTCATGGATTCTGTAGTCCTGGGATTTACAGGTACCTCTTCATATACTTCTTCAAGCTGACATATTCTCGATTTATTAAGTGTTGCTTCTTCATCAAAGGTCACATCCCTGCTGATCTCAATATGGTGGTGACCAAGTATGTAGATTCTAAAGGCCTTGGATACCTCACAGTATCCCACAAATATTCCCTTCTTTCTAGAGGGTTCCAGCTTGTTTCTTTTCTCTTTCGGTATATGAATAAATACTGGACAACCAAATATTTTGAGATGGCTTACCTCTGGCTTCTTTCTAGTGAACATTTCTTCTGGGGTCTTGAACCCAAGTGCACTATGGGATAATATGTTCTGCACATAAATAGTTGCCATTGCTGCTTCTTCCCATAATCACATAGGAAGATATTGATTGTGAATCATGGTATTTACAACTTCCATAATTGTTTTGTTCTTCCTTTCAGCTACACCATTTTGTTGAGGATTATAGGGAGTAGTGAGTTCCCTCTTGATCCCAACATCTCTGTAGAAGTTCACAAACTCCTTTGAGGTATATTCTCCTCCATTATCTGACCTGAGTATCTTAATCTTTCTTTTGGAAAGATTCTCTATCAAGGCTTTGAATTCCTTGAATTTACTGAATACTTGATCTTTAGATTTTAAGAAATATATTCAGGTGTTACGAGAATAGTCATCAATAAATGATACATAGTATACATACCCGCTAATGGAGGACGATGGAATTGGGCCACACACGTCTGAATGAATGAGTTCCAATACTCCTTCTGCTTTGTTGTCCCTCTTTGGAAATGGGTTCTTGATGTTCTTCCCTTGCGCATATCCATTGCATATGCCTTCCTGGTCAACCTTGAGTTTTGGTAAACCTGTGACAGCTTTGCATATGTAAGGTAGCACCTTGTAGTTGATGTGGGCCAATCTTCTATGCCAAAGTTCACATGATTTTTCAATGGCATGGGTCATGGCAGTTTCTGGGTGACCCTTCAGCTTATATAAGCCATTTTCTTCACTTCCGATGACGATTGCTTCATTTAAGGTTTCTCCCTTAGCCCACATAAGAACTTCTCCATCTATGAAGGAAACTCTATAGCCTTTCTTATCTAAAGCTGATATGGAGAGTAAGTTCTTCTTTAGGCCCGGTACATAAAGTACGTCCTTCATTGTTATTGAGTTTTCTGAATCTAGCTTGTAGTTTGATTCTCCTATTCCCTTGATGGGATATTGATAATCATCTCCAAGAGTTACTTTCTGAGGAAACTTCTTTTCTGAAATACAAGAGAGAGTATTTTTCTTACCCGTCATATGTTTTAATGCACCACTATCAATGAGCCATGTGTCCTCTCTAGGTGATACAGATCCTGAGAGGGCTAAGATCAAGACATGGTGCTTAATCATCTTCATAGGTGGTTCTTCATCTTCGGCTATGTGAGCATGTTGCCTTTTGTGCTTCCTCTTGTACTCTTCTCTTTTGATTGGACAATTATTCGCCTTGTGTCCCATATTATCACAATGATAGCATTGTATAGATGAGAGATCTCGTCCCTTGCATTGTCCTTTCTTTTGAAAATTTATTGAATGAGATTCTTGGTTGTTGAATTTGTTTGATGGTTGCAGTTCTCTATGAGATTCCCTTTTGAAGTAGGGTTTCTTCCTTCCTCCTTTTGTATGAGTAGCTAGGGCTTGATCATCGTCCCTTGCTAGTAGTGCTTCACGATTGGCTACCCTTGTCTCTTCTTGCATGCATTCTTCCCACAGGACTTCAAACTATAGTTTCTCCTTTCTACCACATACTGACTGGATGAAAGCATCCCAAGGTCTTGCGAGACCATTTAGCTCTATTATCATGAATTCGTCTTCATCGATGGTGTCTCTAATCGCTTTTAACTGTTCTTCTATTTCTGAGATTCAGGAGAAATATTCTTGAATCATTTCTCCTTTTTGCATCTTGGTATTCTTCAATTGAGATCTTAGATTCATCTTTCGATTGATGTTCTTTGATTCATATAGTTTTCTTAGAGCATCAAACATCTCCTTCGGAGTTTTCTTGGACAATACATACAAGATCAGGTGGTGTTTGATTGAATCTGCAATGATTCTTTGAGCCCTGATTAAGTCCTTCTGATGCTTCTCTCTCTCTATGGCATCTTCAGGTTCCTCCACTTCTTCTTTGATAAATTTTGCTAGGTCATTCTTTGCAAGGATTAGACCGATCCTATACTTCTAGGCACGAAAGTTGTCTATGCCTTCTAGTTTCTCAACAAGCTTTTTGCTTGCAGACATATTGTACTTGAGGCTACGAAAATGACCAAAAAATGAAAATGCTTAAAATCAAATTTTGACCTTACCAGGAGGTGCGCTTGGCTGAGGCGAGTAGCTTGGTACGCTTGGATATGAGAAAATCTAATTTTTACCCCGTCAAATCAGATCTATGGATTTTTGGACTGGTGCTTCTGGTACTTCTGGTACTTCTGGTACTCTAGTACTTCTGGTACTTCTGGTACTTCTAGTACTAGTTTTCTGGTACTTTTGTGAAACTAGGGTTTTACTTTCTGGGATATCTAGCCATTGAAAAGGTGCGCTCTAGGTGCCAAATTGATCCTGGGGGGAGGGCACAACTTTCTAGGTGTTTAGGGAGATGAAAAGAGTTACTTTTTCAAAACCCTAATTTGCAGGTGCTACAATAGTGATGTTTTTCCTCTTGCAAATTGTGCTTCCTTCAGGTTGGCTCTGAAACCATGTTAATGTTTTAAGCCATTATTATAGTTCTTTGCATTTCAATAGATAAGAGCATCATAAGAACAAGATCACTGAGAAATACACATTCACAAGACACACAACATTTATCTTGGGAAACCCTCTAGGGGAAGAAAACCCAACGAAAACTTCCTTATCATAAATAGCTTATACAATGTTCAAGAGATAACTCAAACCAATACAGATAGTCCTCCCCAAGAGATGCACCACTCTTCTTTTCCTCTCTCTAACTGGTAATTGCAGCTTGCCTCATAAGATAATGAGCAAGTGAGTTGTGTGTTAGAAGTGAGGCGCTAGCCTTCTATATATACAAGATTGGCACGTGTGAGAGGGTTTCACTGGCAGGGCCTACCTCTCACTCTGGGTGGGTAAACCCACCTTTAAATTAATTCTGGGTCTCAATAATAACTGCTGGGGCCGACTTCTTATTCTGCCCTTTATAATTGTCCGATGACCAATCCACAAAAGGGGATTTGGTCCTTATACAATTACCGACATGATTAATCCACAATGGGGATTAATACTAATAATAAAATAACAATAATAATAAGAATGCTCTTTGCAGTTACATTATTTCAACAAGAAGTGGGGTCAAATACCTCATTCCCATGGATGGTGTGAAAATAGGACAAATGACCCATGTTCACCTCAGAGATTGCCACTAGCCACTGCATCTTGATCATGAGCAAAGGTATAGTGATTTTAGGGTTTAAGGAATGATTTAGCCAGATTGATAGGCATAATCTTGGAAAAATCCCGAGATGGTCCAAGTACAGAGAAAAAACCCTCACCGAAAACCATATACCAATAGCTTAGATGTATGTTTAATATGATATGTCTATAAATTAATTCAAAATTCATATCACAAGTTTTGCTTTCGACCAACGTTCTTATAAAATGTTAAAAAGATCATCTAATTTAATTCTGATATGATTCATAGTGAAATGAACTTAGAATTAGAGGATATAAAAACTTGATAAATATTTTTTTGGTTAACCAAAGTTTCAATTAATTACTCCCATATAGAGTAATGGTACCCTGTTTTAAATGAGACTAGGAAATGCAAGAAATAATCATTGATCGGTGCAAGAAATGTATACTGACATTGTTCGAAGCGTTTAAAAAGTGAGATCAATGAGAAACAATCCTTAATTTCATGCTTCACAGTCATGAAATTAAGGATAAACATGTAATCACATTATAGAAATAACACACTCAAACCCAAAAATGATAGGAAAGAAGCATACTAAAAACTGTAAAGGAAAATGATTATATAAAACAAACCAAAATCACAAAAGAAACATTTTTTTACAAAGAATCTATCAATCTGATGAAGATAACATACTGGACAATGAGCAATTATAAAGGTAACTCTATATTTCAAAGAAAAATAATAGGGTGTTAGTTAGGGGACCCAATAGCTTTCTACTGAAGATCATTGTATGAGCGCAGTGCGCACCCATTGTAAGGAATACTATCAATGAATAAGATAATAAGCCAATCATTTTGTACATAGCCTAATTTGGGGTGAACCACATTAAATCCTTTTGTTGTGATGTGTATGTTGTTATGATGTCTTTTCTGTGATGTTTATTGTGCACACATAATAGCTGCTTAATGTTTAATCTGAATATGTATTGGATGCTCCTGCCCATATGTTGAATGGTTAAGTAGGATGATTATGTTAGATGTTGTGGTACTGTGATGGTTTTTCACATAAAGTATATCAATGAATGTTAAGTAAACAATAAGGATGAATGCCTTGTATTCTCCCATTACTATAGAATTATGGCTCATGCAGTCCTCATAGGTATCTTGGATGAGATTTCACCTGCTTGCAGGTGATGTCAAAAGGGTCAGTATCTTAGTATTTGTTGGTGAATTAATGTTTAACCTCGATCTTCCCATTGAATAGCAACAATAGTAAATAGATATAAAGATATTTTTTAAATCAGAACTTTTAGAATGTGAATGTATAAAAGAATTCATAAAAATTTAAAATATCTAATCAATCTAGAATTTAGAATTGAGATAAATTAAATTAAGAATATAAAAGATAGTTGTCAATTTAAAACTTAAGTATATAAATCAACATAAACAAATCAATTCATTTAAAAATAAAAACAGGACTTAAATATATAAACCATCATAAACAAATCAAATCATTTAAAAATAAAAAATGAACTTAAATATTTAATAAGAAAATATACATTAATAAAATCATAGTGTACTAAATAAAAGAGGTGTGAATCTATGCCAAATATGTATGTAGTAAGCATCAAAACAAATCAACCCGCTTTAATTTTTAGTTAGGTTGAGTGACAAATTCTAATTAAATTGGTTTACCTCTTAGCGATGTTAGTTATGTTGTAAATTGTAATCAAATATTGTAGGGTTGGAGCATAAGTCTTGAGCCAATTTTAACAAGTTAATTTGAACAAAAACAAAAACTGTATGAAAGATAGTCGAAATAGTAAACATGAAAGTAATAAATTTAATATTATATGAAAGATAGTCGAAATAATAAACATGAAAGTAATAAATTTAATATTATAGTGAAAAGCAAGGTTGACTCAACCTTTTGGGATTAGGTTTTAGTTAAAAAACATATTTATCAAGTATCATTTAGTGATGAGTTTTTTTTGTTTTATTTTAGCAATGAGTTTTTTTTAATTAATTATAAAAAATTTAATATATTTTTATTTAAAATATATTTGAATTGATAATAATTTTTAATAATAAATTATATATATCTATGTGGATAGGTGTATATTTATTGAAAAATGTAAGATTAAATAGGTTTTTAATTATGAATATGTTTTTTTTTATTTTAAAGGATTAAATAAAACTGAATATTTTTTGTCATCTTCATAAATGAAAGGCTCATATTTAACATGATAACTTCATTGCATTTTAAAAGTTAGTCATTAGTTATCATTTCACATCATTAACATTAATTAAGTTAATTAAACTTGGTGATCTCTGATTTAGAGCGCCCAGACCCACTTTGTGTGGCGCAGTTGTAAAGATTGTGGAGCTTAATGTTTCATCGCCGAACTCTTAGGACTTACAAAGCAGTTCCAAAACTGCCTTGTAGACTGTGCGTTGTTATGATAACATTGATAAAACAATTTATTGTAATAAAATTAACACCATGCTACTCATAGCATTTAAGCTCACATACATACTTTTAGTGCAGATTCAAGAACATATAAACCTACTTAAGCTTGTGTAGATATAGAGAGAAATTATTTTCAAAGTGTTTTCATACAATAGAACTCAGAACTTAAATCATTCATGTGTGCAACTCATAAATATACCAACACACAAATACTTAATGTATTACCAACTTGGATGTTGCACGTTGTTACAAAATACAAAACTATGCAGAGCTTCGGCTCCAACAAATTTTACAAACTTTCAGAAATAGAGTTTGTGCACTCATAATTCTCCAGCTTCTTAGATAGTTGTTGCTACTACTAACTATCAACTATATTTTGTCTATTTACAAACTCAGAAATATAAATACTAAGACTGAGACTTCTTGTAGAAGCTAACCGACTCAAACATTTAAGATGAAAATAAATTTCGACTGACTCTATCTGAATAATAGGGCTCAAGAAATATTAAACATTGGCTTATTAATAACACTCTTGCTTATCGTAATAGACTGGGTCGACGGATTAATATCTCCAACAAATTACACTTCCTTCTACAATGTTTAATCTCACATATTACCATATCTCCCTTACCATAGTGAACCTATTTCTTTTGGGGACAACAAGTGTCATATTGCGGGGTGTAGTTTCATATAGTGTGATGGCCATGTCTAGCAGAACTTGCCTATTTCTTTTGGGGACAACTAGTGTCATATTGTGGGTTGTAGTTTCATGTCAATGTGATGGCCACGTCTAGAAGGAATCCATGGATCTAATGACGGGTGTTATATTTTGCATTGATGGTGAATGGTTTGGGGTGCATCACAATATCACTTGCAAAACTATAACACATAATTATTGCATGGTCCTTATCTTGGCCGATTTTCTCACATGGTAAATGCATTGCATGTGCTTGTGGCTATGGCATGAGATAAAGTATAAAATTGTAGTACAAGAGGAAGATCATTGATACCATTCCCAATGCATTTATTGTGCTTGTGGCTATGGCATGATGCAAAGAATAAAATTGTAGTAGAATATGAAGATCAATGATGTCATTCCCAATGGATCGCTTCTAAATTCCCAATACAAACGATGTATTTGTACTAAAATTTCTAATTACAATTGTTTATTTAACACATAACACTACTACTTTTAGAGTCCCCATTTATGTCCTCCCTATGTAATTTTTAAAAACTATTGTTATTGAGTTGCACTCGCGGAAGAAGAAAGTGTATAGAAACACCCAAGATAAAAGAAAGAGGAGGGGAGGAAACCGACAAACATTCTTAGGCAATTTATAATCTGAGAAGAAAAATAAGACTTTTCATTCACCCAAAAACAAATTTCTTGCAAGGTAAGTATACAATGGAGGTAAGTATATGGTTTTAGATAAAGAGTTGTTATGATACTCCACCCACCATGTAGATATTCAAAATCTATTGGGGCTGAGTATGTGATGTTTGATGATTTTAACTGTGATTCTTCATGATTCCATGACATTGTTTAAATGGTTTAACTTTTTCCTCTTCGAAAATTGTTCGGGTTGATTATGTGACGTTTGATGATTTTAAGTGTGATTCTTCATGATTTCATGACATTGTTCAAATGGTTTAACTTTTTCCTCTTTAAAAATTGTTGAAATTTTTTTTATTTTGAGTATATGATATATTTTTTTGTCAATTCATAAATATTATTTTCTTCATAGTTTAAATAAATTTTTTGTTTTTCTCTTTTTCTGAACCGGAACTAGATTGGCACTTTGAGTAGCGGACCGGAAAAATGACATTTGCCTCCAACATTTTGTCAAGCCCTTTTCTAATCACCTAGCTAGGTGGAATCTGTGCTAGGGGAGGTCTATTCTGAGGTACTTCCTGTCGGGTGACCCCCTTTACATAGTCATGGACCACTATCATCCGATACCACGCATCTTCTTGGATGGCCTTCCCACCCCTCAGAAATCGAAATGATTTCTCCAATTTTTGTGACAAATTTTGAAGCTTAATAAAGGTGACAAATTTTGAAGAGTAAATAAGAGAACACTTTTCCTTATGTATTAATGAGGGTGGAATTTATCAGTTCAAAATATTAACAAATAATCTAATGAATATCTGAGAACTTGCTCTTTATAGACGAATTTTATACGCTTTTTAGTAACTGGAAAGTGCTCTTTCTTGAACCATTCCCTTACCTCTTTTTCCCCTAAGGCTATTGGGCACATAGGCATTAACTAGCTTTGGATCTGCCTCTACGAATTTTAGAACGGGCCTGAAGTCTGGCAGAAAATCCGAATCATAGTTAGCAGTTTGAATAGAACTAGTGTCGTAGCCAGGAAGCAAGGAGTCAGAATTCGGTTGGGATTCTGTGAGTGAGGGAGCAGAGGCAGAATCGAACTAAGAAGATTCGGAGTAATGAAAATCGAACTAAAAAGCAACTTACCAATCCAATCCAGCTGACATTTTTTTATAAAATCCTCCTAGAAAGAGGAACTTGGCAGAGGTAGACTCGGCATCTGGCTCACCTGCAAAAATGAATTTAAAAAGGCTCTTCCCGGTGGAGAGGCAGAAGAGTCTTATGTTCCTGTGTTATTCCCTTTATTCAATCTGTAATGGATCGGTATGCGGTTAAAGGTAGCATTTATTTATAAAAGGGGCTTAGGGTAATAAAATATTAAATATTATATATATAATTTTAA
>JASDQU010508142.1:28078-39672 GCA_032191745.1 Picea mariana
GGGGGGGGGGGGTTTATATGGAGTTCTTAGGGTAATAAAATATTAAATATTATTTATATAATTTTAAAAAGAGTAAAAATTTAAATATAATTAAAAATTAAAATTTATATTTTTATAATTAAAACAGATTTTTTATTTTATTATATAGAACGTTTATATTAATTAGAATAAATTTTAAATATTATTCATATAATTGGGAAAAAAAAAATTTAAACCTAAAAAATTAAAATTTATATTTTCAATAATTTTATTAAAATTTATATTTTCAATAAATATATTGAGAAAATTTGTCCGCAGGGGTGTAGACCGATTGGCAAGTGCCGTGTAAATGAAAGGAACTATGTAAAAAGAGGTCTCAAAGTCGATTCTCACCCCGATTTACCCGGATTGTTTAGTGTAAATAAAAATAAAAAATATAATGATAGAAATTAGTTCATTACAAGCTTAACTATAGAAATGATTGCCTATATAAAATGGGGTATGTAATATCCAATACTATGCAAATGTCATAAGTAATAATGGTATTAAGGGTCCATCAACAACACACATGGGTATAACGCATCGCCAACTAGAAGAATCTCCAAAGGAAGGTGCGGTATGAGCATTCTCGAAAAGCAGACAACAAATTTGTGAATTGACATTATACTTAACTACAACATCATCATAGTATTATAGAGGTTTGTCCACCTGTTTATGATTGTCCAAAGCATGTTTGTATTTGTATATTTAATTGCTTAAAAAAATGATAAATAGAACTATACATTTGGAATTAAACCAAATGCCAAGCTCGGAATACAATTTTTGAATCTCATGTTTATTATGCACTAACAAAATCAATTATCTGAGCATCTTAACTAGCCTTTCGTAATCAATATGTGGGTTCATAATGCATGGAGGTTTCGACAATCGATTGGTAATTTAGGTTCCAAGTTTTGAGTTTATTATTTCATGAACTTCGAGTTTAGTATTTCATGGATTTATATTATGGTTCGAAATGAAAGGAACCATCCATACATAATGTGTTGTTTAATTCATTTTTGTTTTTAATTTATTTATTTATTAATTTTTATTATTTTTATTTTTCAATTAGTTGGTATCAATAAAAGTATTTAGTTATTTTTATTTTTTGTATTTTTTTTATCAATAAAAGTATTATTGTTGATTAGTTGGTATCAATAAAAGTATTTATTTATTTTTATTTTTTGTATTTTTTTATCAATAAAAGTATTATTGTTGATGTTGTTATTTTTTATATTTAGTTTTTTTTTTGAAATATTTTTGTTTCTACTTATTATAGTACATATGGTACTTTATAAGTAGAGTTCTTTCTTTCAGAAATTGTGGTCTTTAAAGCTTAGAGATATGTTGTTCGAAATTATGCTTAGGAAATACATAGAGATGAATATAGACAATTTCACTGGTTATTTGAAACAAACATACATTTCACCTTCTTGGAAATCTTTGGAACCCCTATTGGTACCTCTTTTAATAGTACTACATTAGAGAGATTATGTACATATATTGTCATGTATATAGGGAGTCTCTTAGGTCTCCTAAAACCACCAATAGATCAACCTATCAACTAATTTAACTATTATAGTGACACCTAGAACAACACTAGCTAAGACTACTCTCTATTACTTGGGTAATCTGGTAGGTAAGAACATGGAGTTGACATATATATATATATATATATATATATATATATATATATATATATATATATATATATATATATATATATATATATATATTATCCATTAAAATCCATTTATCATAAACCTAAAGGAATCAAGTTTTTAGAGGTGCATTTTTTTTTTATATTAAAAAACCTTGAAAATCTATACTTATAGAGACTTGATCTCTCTAAATTAAAATGAATTTAAATTCGTTTAAAATGTTAACATATTCCTTAAATCTATAAAGATGCATGACTTTATCAAAAACTCATTCTTAAATAAATTACAATGTTTAACGAGTTTTAAGATGAAACAGTGTATCAAATCTAATTCTTTTGAACAAGTTCGAATTTTGAAACAAATTTTCTGAAATATATGGTTAATGGTAACAAATAATTCTGCATATTGATTTTTGGTTTTCGGAGATATGAGAAAAGGTTTTAAAGCTGCGTCGCCGTGGCATAACGCTATTGCGTAAGGGATTTCGTCATATTGTTTGTCGTTTATCCGAACAATTTAGATGATTTGTTTCCATCGGCTGAAATCGAAATAGCCCACATGACACTTGTATCCCTGGTTATCCATTTTAAAATTTCAGTAGGATTTCTGTAGATGACATGTTGCAGGGCTGGTGTTTGTAATTTCCAGAATGTATTTCGTGAAAATTCGCTAAAGTTATCGAGATATGATATCGACGCTATGAATACTATGTGTATAGCTTCCCGCTGAAAATATTCGAAAAATTGCTGGTAGAGTGTCGTCACTGTGCAGATGTCATCATGGATGACACAATGAGGCAATGGTAGAAGCGGATCTTCCGATGAAAATATTCGAAAAATTGCTGGTAGAGTGTCGTTACTGTGAAGATGTCATCATGGATGACGCAATGAATTGTAGGAATATTAGATTTTTAGAAAGTCAAAATGCATCTTTATTTGTATTCTATCTTTCTAAATCGTGAAAATGTGGACAGATTTTTAGCAAGTCAAAATGCATCATTATTTTTATTCAATCGTTGTGAAAGCCTGAAAATGTGGATGGTCATCCATGTTATATGAGTGAAATTTGTATTTTACAATACCATAATCTCATAGTTAAAAATGGTTGATAAACTTTTATTATCAACATCTTTTTTAATCTTTAAAAATTAATGGTGTTTATAGGTATAGATCAACCATTTTTAATTATGTGGTTGGCTAGTCAACAAGTAATTCAGGTGGACATTGGTGGCTGTCACCTATTCCATTGAGTCAAGATACAGTTTTCATTTTTGGCAGTTTTTTATAAATTTTCGGGTCCCAAACTTCCACAGCGATTTTGAGACCATAAATAACATTTTTTTGATGTGGCAATGCCTTACTATGAATTGGGCCATTTGAAATTTATACTCTTGGCTAGACCTTTTCGACTAGGTATCAAGCGCCCCAAACAGAGATTGTATGCAAAAGTTACACCCTAAAGAAGTTGATATATCAACAACCCTGGTCGGGACCCACAAATATTTAGGCGTTTCATCTTTCGGAGTTAGGGTTTTGGTTGTTTAGTGTTTTCTAATTTATGCTTTATGTTAAAAAGGTCGTGGGAGCCTCATTGTAATCATCTTCTTGTGAATGTGTGTGGTCATACATATCTTCTCAGAGATAAGCTATCACCATTCTAGCGAGTTCATTTCTCTCGGTACCTTCTTATATAGTCTTTGCATATTTTAGTCTTTAATAGAAATTGAGTATTGTTGTCTCTATGTTTTTGTCTTGTTTATGTGTTTCATTTCATTCCCTCGTAAATCTGGATCAACATGTGGAGAGGACTAGTAGATTTGTGAATTAAAATGTCAATATAATTAATAATAAAATATCTATAATATTTTTAGTATGTTTGACCACGTTAGATTATGTTTTTCCATGGTTGACTATAGTTAACCATGTTTGGTTATGTTTGGCCATCGATGACTTTGGTTAACCATGGTTGATTATGATTGACTTCGGTAAACCATGCTCTACTATGGTTGAATTTGGTTGAGTATGGTTGATTATTTTAAATTATTATTGACCATGGTTGAATTTTGTTGACCGTGTTGATTATGGATAATTATGTTGAATATAGTTGACTATGGATGACATGGTTGACGATGTTTTACCATGGTTATGTTTAATTGGCCATGGTTGTATATGGTTGAACATGGTGGACTATGGTTGAATTTGGTTGACAATGGTTGACTATGTTAAACAATTATTGGCCATGGTTCAATTTGGTTAACCATGTTTGACAATGGTTGACCATGTTTGACTATGGTTTACCACGAGTGACCATATTTTATTATGATTGATCATGTTTTACTATGTTTGACCATGGTTTACCATGGTTGTCTATGGTTGACCATGGTTGAAATTGGTTGACCATGGTTCATGATGCTTGACTATGCTAAGCTATTATTAGCCATGGTTGAATTTAGTTGACCCTGTTTGACTATAGTTAATAGTATGTTGACTATGGTTAACCATGGGTGAGCATGTTAACAATGGATAACCATGTTAATTATGGTTGACTATGGATGACATGGTTGACCATGTTTTGCTATGGTTATGTTTTGTTGACCATGGTTGAACATAGCGCTCTATAGTTGACCATGGTTAACTTTAGTTAACCATGGTTGACTTTGGTTTATTATGGTTGTGTATGGTTGATATATGGTTGACTTTATTTTATTTTTTATTTACATGATCGACTTATGGTTAACTTCATTTTATGTTTGGTCCGCTATGGTTGTCTTTGTTTCACTATGGGTTTGCTATGGTTGACTTTGGTTTACTATGAGTTCTCAATGAATGACTTTTTTTGTCAAATATCTTCATTCCTAAATGGTTATATCACATTGCAATATCTGTTAAGGGCTATTCACCTTGTAAGACTCCTCAAGGGTTATGTTTCGATGTTCCTAAAGGGTCATGATGGATCATGATATTGATTTTGGTTAGTTTATATGGAATTGTTATGTTCTTTAATGACTATGTTGCATTACGATACTCATTAAGGGTTATGTTACATTTGTGATGTTTCGTAATGGTCATGTCAAATTATAGTGTTTATTTTGGTGGACTCATATTGAGTTACAATTGCTTTTAATGGTTATGCCACATTGTGATTTTCATGAAAGGATATGTTGAATTGTGATGTTACTCAATGGTTATGTAGCATCGTGACATTTATCTTGGTTGAGTTATGTCAAATCATTGTTTTCCTCAATGGTTATGTCGAAATGTGATGTTCCTCAAGGGTTAGGTTAGATTGTGATGTTCCTTAATGGCTATTTCATATAGTGATGCTTATCATGGTTGGCCTACGTTAATCATGGTTGTCTTTATTTAGCCATGTTTCACTATGGACATGGTTGAGTATGGTTGATTTTTATCACATTCCAATGTCTGTCAAAGGTTATTTTGGATTGCGACATTGGGTTATGTCTAACACATTGTGACATCGGGTTGTGTTCATCATATTGGGATGTTAGTTTATGTTTGTCACATTGGGATGTTGGGTTATGTTTGTGACATTGTTATGTTTTTGTTCATGGTTATGTTGGATTATATCACATTGTGACATTTTTCAATGGTTGTGTTGGATTGCGACATTAATTGTTATGTATATTGTTATGTTTGTCAACGGTTATATTGTATTTTCATGTTCGGAAACAAATTATTGTTGACTTTCGTCACATTGTGATGTTTATCAAGGGTTTTGTCACATTGCAACATTCGTCAAGGGTTATGTTGGATTATGATGTTCCCTAATGATTATGTTGCATTATGACATTCATATTCATTCTGTAAAATGTTAAATTTGTATCTTCATCTATGGTTATGTTACATTGCAATGTTCATGAAGGGTTATCTCTCCTTGCAACATTCTTTAAGGGTTATGTTTCAGTAATATTTTCTTGAATGGTCATGATGCAGTATGATATTCATCTTATTTGGCTTATAAAAGAATATTATGTTCCTCATTGGTTCTGTTGCAAGGCATATATCAACATAACCATTGGTGACTTGGGTTGACCATGGTTAGCCATGATTAACTATGGTTGAGCATGGGTGCATGTATTACTATGGATGCACATATTACTATGGTTGGATATGGTTATGTTACATTGTCACACTCATGTTGGTCTACTTATGTCAAATTGCTATATTACTCCATGATTGTGTCACATTGCAATGTCCATCAAGGGTTTTGTCACATTGAGACRTTCCAGAAGGATTATATTTGATTGTAATGTTTCCAATGGTTATGTAGGATAACAATGCTCATGTTTTTTTTACTAATGTCAAATTGTACATTCCTCAATACTTATGTTGCATTGCGATGTTCATCAAAGGTTATATTTCTTCTTGATGGTACTCAAGGGTTATGTTTCATTGTGATGTTCTAAAAAATATGATTCATTGGGATATTCATCTTAGTCAACTTATGTGGAATTGCTATGTTCCTTGATGGTTACGTCACATTGCAAGATTCATCCCAAATCATGTCGAATTTATGGTGATGTTTTATTATTATAAGATGTTATATTTAAAAAAAAATGTTAATATAGTTCCATAGTTTAGATACAAAATATGTGTAAGTGTATTTTGTAATTTAAAAAGAACATTATTAAGTTCTATAATAAAGTGAGAAAAAATATATATTTATTAACTAATTTTTTTTTTTCATAAATATAGAAAATCACATACTTGACCCAAAAAACAATATCAAATTTAATTTCAAGTATCATACAACCTGAATTAAATAAAATGTTTTATATATATATGACAATGCTTGTCTTCATAATTCACATTTTAATATGACAAATTATGTGTAATCTTTATTGATAGCAAGAAAAATAACCGAAGGAAAGATAATGTAATCTTTAAAGGATAGATTTATTGATTTTATTTATTTTGTTCATTGGTTTCTATTTTTGTTCATCTTATTTTGTTTACTCATGTTAATTTATAATTTTATGTTTTTGCTCATCTTAGTAATCTTTTTGAATTGTGACATGTTAATAAATTATTATATAAAATATTGAAATTGAAAATGTGAAGTTAAGAAATATCAAAATGTTTATATATATATATTTTTTTTTCTATATAAATATATAAATAATTTTAAGATTGTAAAGTTTTTTTTTAATATATATTTTTTATTTTAAAATTGTAAACTTATTTTCTCTTCCTTGGAATTCCTTTCTTGAATGTCTTAAGAGATACATCAATCCATTTAATATTAAAAAGTCTTTTAAATCTTTAATATTAAAATTTTAAAAATTTGTTTAATTAATTAACCATTTATACAAAATAACATAATTAATAACCAAATGCCAATAAAATGTAACCCACATTTATTAACATTTTAGGCTCGGCTATTTTATACCCACATATTATGTTTTTTAAATAATTTTTTATCTCTATGCTTTTGTGTTTCTTAAAAATTTCTTATTTTATACCCACATATTATGTTTTTTAAATAATTTTTTATCTCTATGCTTTTGTGTTTCTTAAAAATTTCTTTATCGGTAAGCTTTTTCTGATCGGAGGTAATTTTTTAAATATAATTCTTATAGTTTTAATGACATTTTGTATGTTTAGAAAATGTTGTACATAGTATATCCTTAAAAATTATGAATTTGTCTAGGATAGCATTATCATATCCTTATTTCTTTGAATTTGGTAGCGCCTGTTCTCAAACACATTTTGAAGATAAATCAAAACATTTCTTCAACTATATCTTTAGAGTGGATAATGTAACAAAATTTGAGTTATAACTTTACATATTTTGCCTAATTAACATTATATATTTGATTTTGAATTATATATTTGATTTTGAATTTAATGAAAATTTATTATGTAATATAATTTGAAAATATTCGAATTTTTTTTGGAGAGGTTCAAATGTAAAGAAAGGTAAAGTATGTACAATTCTATAAATTTTAGGAATTAAATTGTTGCATTGTCTTTTGTCCCACAGAAAAGAGGTTTTATCCACTAATTTAGCTTTTGCGCCCATCAATTTAGCTTTTAACTTGGTAGTGACCTAAAAATTGGATTATTATTATTATTAGTAAAAAACAATTCTCACAATTTCACAAACACTGATCTTCAAGCATTATATTAAAACATTCTATCATTTGTTGTAATAATAAATATACTTCTATCATGATGACATTGATCTTTAATATCATAATACCTCCATCATAGTGATATATAGTAAGTCACGGTTTCTCAGCCACAGGCTAGTCTCGCAGGTCACGGAAAAATTAGCAAAAGAAAAAAAAACATATCGCTCATGTGTGTGTCAAAGAGTCTTGGTCCTTTGATGGAGAAACACTTCAAATTCGTCATCTAGGCCATCAAAGGGTCGAATTCTAGAATACTCATACCAATATTCGACGAAAGACTTATTTTCGTATAATATTTTAAATTTAAAATAACAATGAAAATACCACATTAAAGAAATACTTCCAAACTCTTTAAACCATAAAGGGCATCTCTTCAAATCCCTAACTAAATTGTTGTTTAGAAAACAACTTAAAAGTAAATGGAAAAAGTGAGAAGGAAAGCATGAAAAGTAGCTAAAACATATGCTAAACCCTAACATCTAATTTTCTAAATAAAAATAACCTTCCACTAATTACAACATTATGTAATGAGAGCCTTCCATTTAAAAGAGACGATGAAAATATTATCCTCTCACTAAATCTTACCCACATACATTATCTCTATGTTAAAAGAACATATCATCTAACACCCCATTTGTAAGGGATGCCTATTAATGTTATTGATGTAATGAGTATTAAAAAATATAAATCTTAGCCACATACATTATCTCTATGTTAAAACAACCTATCATCCAACATCCCATTTGAAGTAGGGGATGCCTATTAGTTTAATGAGTATTAAAAACTAAAATTTTCTTGGACGATTGGTTGAAGTGTTTTAAAAACTAACAATAGTGAGAAGAATGGATAACATAGYTATTAAATGCCGTGTAAAGCACAATTTTTTTGATAATATGACTAATTCATTTAACGTGAAATGAGTTTTATGACTAACTTGCATGCTCCTTCAACAAAGGAAACCATGGAAGTTTGATTTCAAGGTTGTCTATTTTAATCCTTTAACATTGATGAAGACATATTTATGACCTCACTTCATTTAGAAACATATCTATTATCATTGTTGTTTTGTTTTTTCTACCTAAAATATTTATGTTATGTATACTATTTTATATTTGGAATACTACAATATGAGTTAATTCGATAAAATGGATAAGTGGAAAGCACTATTGGAAAGGTGTAATGCATAATTAATGGAGACAAGCCCCTTAGTACCTTTCCAAGATGGTATGGGATAATGAATGTGGCATTATTTAAAGAACAATTTGAAAGTTATTTTTACCCTGCAAATTAGTTTCTTGTGAAATTTGTTAGAGAGAGAGGTTTGGGAAGAGTTTAATGAGACAAACACTAGCACAATATTACAAGTATAATAGAGGATTAGAACTTAGGTGTCGAATATGATTGGACTTATGAGATGGCCAACTTTAATGGGCACTCCAAGAGATGTGCAATTTGTGGAAACATTGACCTCCAAAGATGTATTCAAAGGTGTGAGTGCCACTACACCTAGGCATAGGAATATCTCTCTTTATATGACAAAATGAGAGGGATAGAGAAAAGAATGGGGGAAAACCTAGGCACTTCAAAGAAAAATTATGGGTTCATGTATGCAATGGAGACAAACAAGAACAAACAAATGCAACTAGAGATTATCATGGAGAAAAATAACTAGGGGTTAGAGGATGTGGAGGGTACCTTAGCACGCCTACTTGTTGAGACCCATTTTTGTCTTTTTTGTTTACTCCCTATGTTTTCTCTTAAGGTGGCGTGTTACTATTTTGTCATTTTTTCCCCATATATTGTTAGTTTTAAGATTATGTAAGAGTCCCTCACTACCAACGTAGTTATATTTTGATAATGTTGGACCTCTTCCATTTTTTTATATAGTAGGCATCCTTTTGTATTTTATATTACAATATATATACAAATCTATTTTTTCTATTATCATTTTGTTCTATAGAGTTTAGGCTCATTTATGATATCATTTAAAGCTATATTTCTACATAAAATGTGGAGGGTGGCTTATTCTTCTGGAACATACCATGATTCCTTCTATAAATACATAGCCAAACATGAATCAAGCTAGCATTATAGACAAGTGGAAAGTACTATTAGAAAGGTGTAATGCATCATTAACGGAGCCAAGCCCTTGAGTACCCTCATACTTCACTTCACAAGAGGTATTTATTTATTATATTTCCAATATGGGATGGGATAATGAATGTTTTATTATGTCAAGAACAATTCGAAAGTTGTATCTTCCCCCAAAATTAGTTGTTTGCGAAATTTGTTGTAGATAAAGGTTTGGGAAGAGTTTAGTGATACAAGCACCAGTATAGGTTTACAAGTAGGATAGAGGGTTAGAAATTAGATGCCGATTAGGATTGGGGATAATGAGATGGACAACTCTCATAGGCACTCCAAGAGATGTGCAATTTGTGGAAACATTGACCTATAAAGAGGTATTTGAAGGTATGAGTGCCACTACGCCTAGGCATACGATTCTCTCTCTTTATGTGACAAAATAGGAGAGATAAAGAAAAGGATGGGAGAAAAGAAGCTCATTAAAAACCTAAGCATTTCAAAGATAAATTATGGGTTCAAATATGTAGATTAAGAAAAACAAGAACAAACCAATGCAACTGGATATTAGCATGGAGAAAAATAATAAGAAGTTAGAGGATGTGGTGGAGAAAATGTAACTATTTGATAACCAAATATTGAAGATGGAGATAGAAGAGGATGTGGAGGAGAAAATGTAACTATTTGATAACCAAATATTGAAGATGGAGATAGAACCGGAGCTAGTCTTTGAGGCAACAACATGTGTAATTCCCCTAGTTCTGTGTGTGGACTTCTTAGGAGTCGAATAATTGGTGGCAAATGAAGAAGATATTAAAAAGATATTGTATAACAAGAACACAAGTCAAGATAAGAACCAAACATCAATCATTTTTTTTTTTTTGCGAAAGGATGGTAGAAAAATGAAAGCCCCGTTAGCCATAATCCTTTTAATTTTTGAATGATGTAATATTTTGTAGTGAATCCCCGACCACGCTGTTAATATTTATACAAGTAGCGCAATTATCTCCAACTAAAGAATTATAAGACTAGTGGACATAGGGAACAACTATGTTGTTATTTTGAAAAAAATTGAAATCTTTAAGATATTTTTTTCCTTTAAATTTTGTATATTTTTGTATTAAGTTATTTAAAGCTTCAACCACATCTTCTTTTTAATACAAATATATCCATTTCCATAAATATGAAAAATAAAAATTTACAATAAAAAATTATTAAAAATTTAACAAGTCATTTTTATTCTATTTTTAATTTAAAGAGTAATATTTTACATCTCTTAAGATTATTCTCAATAACCTTAATAATGTAAGTAATGAATCCCATTCCTAATTTACTAAAACATCTATTAAATCTCACTTAACATCGCCATTAAGAATTATTTTGTTAACAAGCTTTAGAAATGACCTCACTTCACTCTTAAGGATTATTTTGTTCACAATTGGGAGCAATCTGACTCTGCATCTACTAAAACTATCTAGTACATCTCACTTCATCTATTAAACATATCTATGCATCTCAGCCTTTGGAATGAAGGTGATCCAGCTGAAAATATTGTTTAGATACGGGTGATGCACCATTGTTATTATTTCATGAAATAAATAGGCTTCTGTTTCATGAAATAAAATTATTTTGATGTAAAGCTTTAACTCTTAAACATATGACGTCGAGCCGACGTTCCT
>JASDQU010508143.1:14221-26488 GCA_032191745.1 Picea mariana
TGAGTCAGGATGCAAAAAGGCCAGTGCGCTTGTCCATGTAAAATGCAATCACACACAAATTATTAATAAAAATGCATCATTGCATGTAGACCAATCTGAAGAAAAGATACAGGGGGTTACACTCCACTGAAAAGGGAAAAGGGGGACTTAAGTTCAAGGGAATATTTTATTAATATTTTCAAAAATTATAATTATGGATATTTATTTATCCTAAGTCCCTGAGGGATGGGAATGAGTCACCAAGTGGCTAAAGATAATTTTAAAGGTGACAAGTGTCCAATTATGACCATGCAAATATATGGTTGAGCCTTAGTGTATTTTGGGGGGTATTCACTAATTTTTCATCATCGGTCGAACCATCTAAACAGGGGGGGATGACCTGCCTTATCTATAGAGAAAATGTTGGAAATGATTTTCCATCTAGTAACCAGAGTCTTTGATGTCGAAGAGGCAGTTTGTTAGGGCAATGAGCATTCTCTCCAAGTGAGATATTTGTTGTCAAAGAGGCAGGTTGTCATGCCCGTGAGAATTCTTTCCAGGTGAGAGATTTCTTGTTGAAGAGGCGGGTTGTCAAACCTATGAGCATTCTCTCCAGGTGAGATATTTTCTAGGAATTGTTCTCTATTGCACTGGTCATTAGAAGGGAAGTGGGGAAGTCAAGGGACTGTTGAGAAGAGAAGGGACACACTTCTTGGGGTGGGACAAGCATGTGGGGAATGAGATACTATAGGCTAGTTGCAGCATTTTGGCACCTTGGACTAAGCAATTTTGTTGATTATCAGACCTTAGCTTGGCATTATGAATCATTTTTCCCTGGTGGATTTTAAGCTCAAGCTTAGGGGTGACCTTTCACTGAAAGTTTATGAGAAACAATTTCTATGGCTGGGAGGAACGTCTAAGCTCTGTGCATAGTTGGTGACACTTTATAAAAGATAATTTTCCTTTATGTGCTTATCTAATTTATTGTGTGCTTAATTATCTATGGCTGATATGGGTATATTTCATGTATGACATTGCATATAATTAATTTTTGTTAGTATGTATAATGTTGTTTGTACATGTAAGTATGATGTTGTTATTCAATATTTGTTGTCACACATGCAGAGTATGAACATTATTAAACATTCTTGTTAGTTAAATTTGTATTAATGTTCATGAGTTCTGAGGCAAGGCTAGAATTGTCATACACGAAGGGAAATAATTTGTGTGTGCAAGAGGCCAGAATTGTTGTGCGCACAAGAAAGTAGTTTGCGCACAAGGAGAACAGAATTTTGCACATGGCAACCATATTCATTTTTTGTGCAGTAGTAATCATGTGTTTAGAGTGGTTACATGCACAGTAATACTAGTGTGCACTGAATGATTATGCGTGTAGTTGTATTTTGTGTTAATTTCACTGTTATATTTACTGTCTAAAGAGGAAAATTTGTGAGGGCATGATCCAGATTGGGATCATGCACGTTACCTCACGTGTTTCTATGTAGATTAATGTTATAGTGTAGAATATGCGCACTAGATTTTTGGAGTGGCATTGCTTAGCAGTAAGCTGAGGATGTTACAAATTGGTATCAGAGCATTTTGTTAGTGTTGGTAATAGGGGAACGTTATAGGTTGGTATAAGATCATTTTTTAGTGATGGTAATTGGGGTGCATTAAACCTATGGATTCTTGAAGTTAGATATCTGGAGTTTTGGGAAAGTTGGACGGGTGGATATCTAGGAGTTTGGAAAATCTAGATATTTGGCCCTATGTCAGCAGTGATGCAACCAAGCCCTAATCTAGTGTGGATAGGGAATCCATGTCAGTCGATCCACATAGGTCGGCACTTGTGTGGATGGTTCCATGTGGTTCTAAGTGGCATAGTGACATCATCATATGGATGATGTGTGAAATCTTTGGGGAGGCATAACTTTTTTCTCTGGATTAAGTTTTGAGGAAATGAATAGTCATTGAAAACATTTTGGAGAGAGGAATCCACTCATGCACCCAGAAAAGTGATTTGAGTAGTATAATTTTCAGCCAATTTAGAAGAATATGATTGGTGGCCTTAAATAGCATAAAATTATGCATTCCCTTTTCCAAAACTATGAATATTCTTTTTTTTCTAACAAAAATTTTATTTCATGCACATTTATTCTTACAAAATTAAGAGGTTCACAAGGGAATTTTGGTTCCTTTTATGAGTGTTACACTCATGGAGGATTCCCGGAGATATTATGGCTATAAAGGATAAATCAGAAGTCTATGTGGCAGCATGGGAAATGATGATATGGAGGCCAATGGAAGAACAGGAAGGGAGGAGCTTGTGGATCTAGTTGTAACTATGAGAATCCTACAAAGAGAAGTGAAAATATATAGGGAAAAAAATGAGAAGATCATGAAATATCAAGAGGAAATACTATAGAGTCTTAACATGTTGCATAGGAAAGTCAACAAGGATTCTGGCTCAAATCATGCATCTATTTCTAGACATTTGGCAACATCCAGATCCCAGAGTAGAAGGGATGATCACAGGGATTACTAGAAATCAAGAAGTGTGAGCATGCATCATCATTCCCCGGAGAAATCAAGTAGAAAATCTTATGCATGTTTAGGGATAGAGAGAAACCCAAGTTTGTCTCCTATTAGAAGGAAGAGGAGAAGACCTAAGCCAAACATTTTACAAGGTCAAATAAGGAAAATCAATCCACCAACTTTTGATGGAGAGAATAGAAAAGGAGAAGAGGTTGAAGCCTGGCTATTGGGAATGGATAAATATTTCCAACTACATGATTACCCATCAAGGGTAGAAACCATAATTGCAACCTACCACCTTCAAGGGAAAGAAACCGTGTGGTGGGATTAGCTTAAGAAGGCGAAGCACCTTGATGAGAAGAAGGTCTCATGGATACACTTCAAAGGATACTTTTAGCAGAAATATTTTTCAAAGAATTATTATGATAAGAAGATGAAAGAGTTCTTTGAACTCAACTTGGGAAGCATGAAAATGGAGGAATACAAGAGGATATTCTTTAAATTGTTGAAGTATGTTGGATTCATAAAGCATGAGAAGGTCAAAATCTATAGGTTTATAAGTGATCTACCTTATTTCCATGGTGACAAGATACAATATGATAACCCCAGGACTTTGGAGGAGACCATAAGGAAAGCAAAACACCTTAATGAGCATAGTAGAGGAAGACCAATTTTACAAAAATCTTGGAATGAAAATATGAAGGGTAATATGGATCAAAGGAATAAATGTTTAAATCCACCCTTTTTAAGAAAAATATATATCCAACATATTGATAGGGATGCTAGAGTTTTGCAGCCCATGTGGAAGAGGCAGCCAAGGATAAAGTGTTAAGTATTGAATACCACCTATTCTTGAAATATTTTGGGGATGTATTTGGGGAGATTCTAGGGTTTCCACCAAATATAGACATTGATTTCTCCATTGATTGTGTGCCAAGAGCTTCTCTAGAGTCCAAAAATCCTTATAGAATGGGCACACTAGAGTTGAAGGAGTTGTAGATGCACCTTGAACAACTATTAAAGAAGGGGTATATACCCCCAAGTGTGTCACCTTGGTGTTCCCTAGTGATTTTTGTGAAGAAGAAAAAAGGAACCTTAAGAATTTGCATTGATTTCAGACAACTAAATAAGGTCACCATGAAGAAACAAAATTACCCCTTACCAAGGATTGATGATCTATTTGATCAACTGAAAGGTTTAACAATATTTTCCAAGATTGACTTGAGGTCGGGATATCATCAACTGATAATAAAGGAAGAAGATATCAGTAAGACAACATTCTAGACAATATATGGTCATTATGATTTTGTGGTGGTGCCATTTGGGCTATCAAATGCACCATTTGTTTTCATGTGCCTAATGAATGGAGCATTCACAGAATAATTGGAAAAGTTTGTAATCATTTTCTTGAATGATATACTCATATACTCAAGGAAAAAGGAGGAACATGAGAAACATTTAAGGATGGTGCTATAGATTTTGAGGGAGCATCAATTATATTCCAAGTTAAGTAAGTGGATCTTCTATCAACTAAATATTCATTACTTGGGTCATGTTATTTCAGTAGAAGGAATATCAATTGATCCTGAGAAGATAGAGTCCATTAGAGGATGGTCAGTGCCAAAAAATGTTATAGAATTTGTATCATTCATGGGTCTTGTAGGTTATTACCGAAGATTCATAAAAAGAAAAAAAAAAATCAAAGATTACAAGCCCAATTACTTCTTTGCAAAAGAAGGATGTGAAATTTGAATGGAATTCCAAATGTGAAGAAAGTTTTCAATAGTTGGAGGGAATTTTAACGAGTGCAACAATATTGAATATTGCATAGTTAGATGAATATTTTGCTGTATGCACTGATGTGTGCAAGAAAGGGCTGTGTGGAATTCTCGAGCAAAATGAACATGTGGTATGTTATATGAGTCCAAAAACTTGAAAGGACAAGAGTGGAATTATGCCATGTGTGATTTAAAATTAGAAACCATTATTCATGCATGTAAGATGTGGAGACATTATCTCATGGTGAGAAAATTTGAGCTAAGGAAAGACCATTGTGGTCTGAAACACCTATTTGGACAACCATCACTAAATGTTAGGCATACTAGATGATTGGAATTCCTCAGTGAGTATGCTTTCAATATCAAGCATATCAAGTGAAACGAGAACCAAGTGGTTGATGAACTCAATGGGAGGGTGCAGGAGATGCATGCTACAACCATTAGCATGTGAAGGTATGATTTAAAACATATAATTGTAGAGGATGCAAACTCAGATCAACAGTACTTGCAAGTAAAAGAAATTTTATAGCAGGGTAATTTGCAGCAGAAATTTAAAGAGTATGAGTTGAAAGAGAATGGATTCCTCATGTATAAGGGAAAGGTATATGTACCAAATTCCAAAGAGATGAAAAATGCAGTGGTGAGGGAAATGCACAATGTGTCATATGTTAGACACTCGAGATATCAAAATTCAATTGCAGCTATGAGAAGCCAATACTTTTGTCTCGGAATGAAGAAAGAGGTGATTGATTACATGGAGAGGTGCCTAGAATGCCAAAAGGTGAAGGATGAGAATAGACATCCAGCTGAACTATTGCAACCATTACCTATACCAAAATGGAATGGGAAGTTGTCACAGTTCATTTTATTAATAAGCTACCCAGAACAGTGAAGTAAGATGATTCCATCATGGTAGTGGTGATAATTTGACTAGGGTTTCACATTTTATCCCAGTGAATACTGCTCATAAGGAAACCAATATTGTAGAGATATACATGAAGGAATTTTCCAAACTACTTGGAGTGCCTAGGATAATTGTCTCTGACAAAGATCCCAAGTTCACATCCAATTTCTGGAAAGGATTGTCTAAAGGATTTGGGATGAAATTAAATCTTAGTACAACATATCACATAGAGTCAGATGGGAAAACAGAGAGGATCAACAAGATCATAGAGGACATGCTCATAATGTATGTGATAGATCAACCATCCAAGTGGGAAGACTATACCCATTTAGTTGAATTTTCTTACAATAATGGGTACCATGCATCATTGAAAATGAGCTCGTTTGAATCCTTGTACGGAAAGAAGTGTAACACATCAGTGAGTCGGGATAACCCAACAAATAGAGCTATTATTGAGCTAGATTTAATAAACGAAATGGAAGAGCATATGATAAAGATCGAGTATAATTTAAAAGTTTCTCGGGATAGGAAAAAGAGTTATGTATACAAGAATAGAACTTTGAGAGATTTTAACGTTGGAAATCATGTGTTTTTAAAAGTGAAAGAAAAAAGAAGATTGTTAAGATTAGGAAGTTGCCCAAAGTTGGAAGCATGATATTGTGGTCCTTTTGAAGTCTTAGAGAAGATAGGCCTAGTTGCATAGATTATAGCATTGCATGCATCCATGAGAGTTTATGATGTACTTCATGTGTCTTTATTGAATAAATATGTGTTTGACCCTAACCACATAATTGATTGGACTATGATCTAGGTGGAACATGAAGGAGATTTTATGGTGGAACCAGTGTGCATCATGGACCAAAAATTCAAAGTGCTCAAGAACAAAGATATCAGCCCAATAAAAGGTCCAATGGACCTACTATGGTCTTGAAGATGCTACATAGGAGCACAAGGAGACCATGCAAGAGGTGTACCTACAATTTTTTATCGATTTTGAAGAAAATGGAATCTATGAATGCAGGACTCCATTTTGGGAAGCAAGATTTCTAGAACCACATCTCAAAGCTTTCCTAGCCAATCTGCATTGGATTCGTGATAAAAGAATGTACATCCTGAGAAACTATGAGAAGAGAAGGAGGTACATTTCTTAGGATGGGAAGGTTGAGAGGAACGTGAGATTATGATTGGAACTATTGTGGGAGTTGTGAAAATTGTAGAAATATTTTTTTTTCTGAGTATTTTGATGTAAATTTGTACATGTATATTGGCATGGCGTTATGCACTGAGAACACTGAAAAATTGTAGGGGAGGGGGAAGGTAACATCCCCACTATAATCTACAATTTAGTAATGTGTAATGTAGATATGATATATGTTTGTTGACCCTTGACCAAGTTTTGAAGAACTTGGGTCACGTTTGACCAATTTTGGGACTTTGATAGGCTTGTCGAAGACAGAGCGCCAGGCGAAGCAGAGATTGCGGGATCTCACCCCCTTTTTGTGGGATTTTTGGGTTTAGGGTTTATGTAACGGGTTATGGGATGTCATCCCATAGGTTTACCCATGCTTTGGCCCTTTTGTAATGTATAAATAGATATCTAGGTGATGTAAGAAAGTAGTGAAGTAGTAGTGAATATTTGTGGCTTAGTGCGGAGCTAGAGGCTTTGTGCATGCTACGTGTTAGGACTTGCAGAGATAAGTGCAAGTGATTGTCAGAAGTTGGTGTGAAGACTGTGTAATAATGTTTTGTGTTGTGACCTAACTCGGGGAAGGAGGATATGGCGAGGTGTGCACAGATCTCATGTCCTATGCGGAGTGGGGTTTTTGGGCTTTGTGCATGTAAGAAGATTGACAGAAGATAATAAAGAAGAAGAAGAGTTGGTGGACGTAGCCCCACATTGGGGATGAACCACTTATATCATGTGTTATGGTTGCCTTGTGTGATTGATGTGATTTATGATTAATGTTGTTATCTTTATGTATGTTAGATGCATCTGATATAGTATATCAGTGCCTAGTGATGTGAATGAATGCTAGATCTGATTTGTTTCTATGTGCTAAGTGCTTGGAAGTGTTAGATCTTGTTGAATACTGCATTGTTCTATAATTAGGGTTTGAATCTATGATGTAAATAAGGGTTAAATAATGATGAATGTTAACTGCTAAGTGCTCTGTTAAGTGTTGTAATCACATATCTGTGTCCCAAATAGGTTTTAGACACTTGAGTCCTACAACCACCCCTGCCTCTACCTCAGGTGAGGCTTCATCTGCTTCATAGGTGTTTCTGAAAGGGTTGATAGTTAGGGTTTTGTTGGTGCATTGTTAAAGCATTCAACCCTGGGTCTACCCCTCTGCCAACAATGTTTGTGGGCCAAGTGATGTAATATGTGAACTTGTATATCCAAAAATAATAAATAAATTGTGATGTTTGTCACAGATGGACATGAAAATAGATGAGGGTTGAGTTATCCACAAGAGAGGAGGGGTCAACATAGGTTTTATTCATGAGTTTAAATCCTAAATCCTTTTTCCTGATTTTATTGCTTTGAGTGAACCTTCCATTTATTCCCTTGAGTGTAGGAGAGTCCAATCATTGAATAATTGTAAGAGGGTGTGTGTGAGAGTCACTTCCCATAGTTATTGAGATCTAGGACTAAGTACAATAATCCTAGGGAAAAGTGTGAGTCAATAAATTAAGGGAAGGGGAGGAAATTTTTATGGGGATAGAGAGGAGTAGAGGATGGTTTTTATGCATAGGAATTAGGAGACAACAAGGGAGAGTGCACTAGAGCTGAGAGGAAACAATGGTGGACACATTCCAAAATGATTTTGGAGTTTTTCAAGAATGAAATAAAAAGTTGTTAGGCTTGCAGAAGAAGCAGGTTGTCATTCTGTGGAGTGAATTCCCTATGTGAGAGTTTCACTGGAGCAACAAGTGTGTTGTTGGTATATTTCCTAGTAGTTTTCCTATCAATTGACATCCCTAGAGTCCCTAGTAGAGATATTCTTGACCAACATTTTCTTGAATCCTTAATAAAATAATGATATGACCTAAGGAACTATGAGAAGAGAAGGGGTGACATTCCTTGTTCCAATCAGGTTGAGAAGAAGAGAGATAGAAGAATCAAAATATCTATAGGAGAATACCAGTGGGTCATGGGTAACTAAGGTTGTGAGAGGACATTGGAGAGACACCCCTTTTTGTGGACTCCTAGCCCCAACTCAGGGGTGACTTGATGTTGAAATTTGGAACAAACATTCTATGGCTGGGTGGAATGTCCATCCATGCAGTTGGTTTCACAACATTTATATAAAGATAAGTGTTTGTATCTTGTTTTTGTGTTACGTTTATGGTTTATTTTGTTGTGCATTCACTCTGTGTTTAGAATGAATTATATGCTTTTTTGTTGAGTAAATTAGTTGGCATCACATTTAATTAGCATGTTTTATATGCAATTTAGTAATGGTATCAGAAAAATTAAATATGTATAAATTAGTAGCTAGTAAGATACGAGTTTTGTTTAGCATAAATTTTTTGTGTGTTTCTACTAGTAATGGGCCTCATTGAGGTAGGAGGATGTTACAACATGTTCTCAATGTTCTCATGGTTGGAGGCCTTAAAAATATAGCCAATATGAGAAACTCCCAAATGAGCCAAATCCCTAAACCCTTATACTTTGTTCCTCAAGCCATTAATACTTTGTTCCCCAAGCCATCAACTATGTCTCGGATTATGCTATGATTTTTAGAGTGATTGGAAAATAAATGGAATAACTTAGTATTCAAGTCCCCCACCTCTAGCCACAGGGAACGACTCTTCAATATCCATTCCCTCTCTTGGTTTTTCAATTTTTTATTTCTCCTACTTTCCGAATGATGTAACTGAGACTTATTTTCAAGAGATAAATCACTACAAAAGTTAAAACTTGCAAGTTCATCCTCAATCTTCTTACTCTATTACATTATTTGATTCCTTTCTTCACAGGTATGACTAGACACCTTCCCCTGATCAGAAATATTGTTGGTGAATTGCATATAAGGAGAGACCCAGAGTGAGCCTGAAATGGATTCCAAGGTCCCCAGATAAGAGATTATAAATTCTCCTCTTCACTCCAATGAGGATTATATTTGGAGGGAGCGCCTAGACTCTAAGCCCCTTCCCAAATTCAAGATAGATGGGAAAATTGTCTAAAAAATGAGTTTTACCTATCCAGGATCGATATTGGTCCACCAACTGAACTAGAGACTGGTGTGCTAGAAAGAGATCTAGAGGTTTTGCAATTGTATTCACACATGTGTTATTATTTATCCAAGTGGGAGCATATTCAATAGGTTCCAAATCAAACCAACCCATTCTTTCGAACATATCCATAAGGAACCCTGATAGTGCTTCTTCATGCACTAGGGACCCCCATATCTCCCCTCTACCAATAGAAAAATTCAATTCTCCCCCGATAATAAGAATTTTTTATTGCATACATGACATAGAGGTAAGCCAACCCTAGAACTCTTATTTTCCCACATAATTCCCATAGAGATTCAAAATGGAAAGGGTCATATCCAACTCATGGCTAAGAACTTCAAGAATGAAACTTGAAGGAAATGAAAATGAATTAATCAACATCAATGACTCACTAAAACCCAATACTTAACCCCCCGAACAACCAAAAGAATCTGACCCAACAAAATCCCAGCCCTTAAGAATCATTTTCCATTCACAAATCAATGGGTCACAGGATCCCATTATCTCCTTAAACATTACAAGGTTGAGCCTCTCTGACTCCACCAAACACTTGAGCGGGGATATTTTGGACTGCCCCCCCCCCATTCCACGAACATTTATAGATACCATTTACATGATGGACCCAACTTAGGGGTTTTTATGGCTATAAGGACCCGTGAAATAACACATTGTCGGCCTTCTGAGATCTCTCACAAGGCCTTCTCTTGAACAATGTGAATTGTAGACTTACAACCAACCTTCACAGGACCCCAATCCTTAGGAAGATCGAGGCCCAGTCCCCTAGATACTCAAGTGGACGGACATAGATTGAGAAGGTAAGGATCATGACCCTAGGATGAAGTAGGTGAGGAAATAACCTTATCATAGCTCAATCACTAGGGAGAATACCTAGTAGCCAGATATTTCTAGGAGTGATCATCAAGACAAGAATTGCCTTGTCCCACCCCAACTTCCACTCCAAATTGTGCTAAATGATTGGGACCCAAGGGAGAAAATCCCAACAAATCCCCCCCAGAAGCCAAAGGAGCAATAGTAGGAAGAGTGGTGTCCTTACCCAAAGGAATGAATGGTCAAGAAATGGAATCTCACAACAAACCAAGGAAGGTCCTTCGCAAGTATATCAATTCCAAGTCCTTCACTGAATCATGTTGGTTATCCAAACCATTAGAAATACCCAAAGCACCAGCCTCAAGTGACAAGGAAAAATCTCCAATTCTAAATGAGTTCTCCCCTAGAGCCTCAAAGCCCATAAATCCACCAGAACTATCCCCCAAAATGAAATGAGACTTTAAGGACTAGTGTGCAAGATTCACCTTTTCAGTGGTAGGATCTTCCCTTCCACAAGAGACAACATGCACTCTTTAAGGAGGAGACCCCTCATGATCTGCAACCATTGTTGTTTTTTCTGCTCAGTCCACCACATGACAACATTTAAACCATTTCTTTTGACAATCAACCAACACATGACCCACTTCATGGCATCAAACACATATAAACAACGCATTCATGTAGTCCAGTATTTGTTTATAAGACCTCCCACCACAAACTATTGAAATATACTAGAAGAGTCCCTTCTTGGAATGGAACACATATAAACAACTCATTCATGTAGTCCAATATTTGGGTATAAGACCTCTCACCATAGACTATTGAAATATACTCGAAGAGTCCCTTCATGCCATTGATGTCTACTAGAATTCTCGCAACTAACCATAAGTGACAATCCTGGTAGACAGTCCCCTGCAATACAGGATCCAATGGCATTTCCAATGGCCTTAAACCTAGTCTCATTCCATAATTGCAAGGGAAAGTTTGGAAGCTTAACCCATATTGACACACTAGAATATTATTCTAACCTATAATTGAATAATGGATGCCATGGTTTGAGGCACATAGCACTTTTATCCAAGAACCACCTCTGTGCCAAAAAAAATTAACATTATCTTTGCTTCTAAAGAGAAACCCTAACCAATATATGGAGAGGGTTTTTGTGATAGGAACATACCCCAAAACGATCATCTAGTTTTCCTGCATCCAATGAAATAGATGCCCATATTAACTCGGCATCCTACAAACCTTCCCACAACCATATTCCCATCCAAGTATTCAATCTGATCGAAGCTTATGTATTTACCCATAACTAGTGAGATATCGCTCTCGTGTGACTTAATTGTCTTTTTCCTTTTGTGTCGACGAGTGCCCGAAGAATTTTTGGCAGGAAGAAAAATTCCAACAAGTTCATCTAACCCTAAACCAACCCTAATAAATATGGTACTAGGAATCAAACAGGAAATACACTACGCACCAGAGTAAGTCTCGTTGTGATCCAGGAGGCTCCCCAAGCTCAGAAAATGCTCAAAAATCAAAGCTCTCAGAATTGGATGAAACCAATTCCATTGTGACTGTCTCATCACGCTAATTCCGTTAGTATATTCACTTTCTCAAAATGGACTCCGTATGCGAGAGTTATCGCATTATGATCGTATTCTCAAACAGGTAAAAAGTCAAAGGTCAAACTGACAATGTTGATGTCAGCATGACGACAGCATGACATCACCAACGACACCTCATGATGTAGACTTGGACCAATGACATTGTGACAAGTGGCAATAGTTGACTGGGCAGATGTGGATGGCAGATCTAATCAAAATTGGACACATGGCAAAAGTTGGTCAAATGTTGAGGTGCCATGTGGCCCAGGCATGGGCAGCCACGTGGCACCAGGTCAAGGTCGAGTGGCAAGTTCCCAAAAAAAAAAATGTTTGGGGGTCCATGGGTTTTGAACCCACGACCACCCACCAAGCCAAAGCCTTTGGAAAATCTCCAACA
>JASDQU010508143.1:26588-42824 GCA_032191745.1 Picea mariana
CAAGTTCTTCAATTCAGTCTTTAAAAGTTGATAATGAAGTTGATGAGGTCAAACGAACAGAACTTTTTCATATAAGGGTAATTTCCAAACATACAAAAATTGATACTCTATTTGACAGTGGCTCACAAGTAAATTTGATATCAGAAGCAATAGTTAAAAAGTTGGGATTAATCACAAAACCTCATAAGAAACCATATCCCTTAGGATGGATTCATAATGATAATCAGTTGCAGGTGGAAAGACAATGTGTCCTAAAGTTTGCAATTAATTCACAGTTCATAGATGAGGTTGAGTTGGATGTAGTTCCACTAGATATATGTGGTATCATACTTGGAAGTCCATATTTGTATGATATAAAAGAAATATTCTATCATGAAGACAATAAGTATCAATTAACTAAAGATGGAAAAGAATATATAGTAAGGGCTCATCAAAATAAATTGAATTTATCACTAATCAAATCAGGACAGATGAAGAGGATTGTAAATGTCAGTAAGCGATATCTCTTAATGGTGGTAAAAGATAAAGACACTATCGGAATTGATACTTTCAAAGATTGTGATGCGAAGTTAAAAGATGAATTATTTAGAATTGTTTCTGACTATGATGAGTTATTTCAAGTCCCGAAAGGATTGCCTCCAAAATGACAAGTTGAACATGAGATACAATTGTAGCAGGATGTTCCTCTTCCTAACATTAGCATGTATAGGTTATCAGTCTTGGAAAATACAGAGATAAAGAAACATGTACAAGAGCTGGTTGAACAAGGGGTCATCAGACCTAGTGCTTCTCCATGTGGATCACCTATCATCCTAGTGCCAAAGAAAGATGGAACATGGCACATGTGTGTGGATTTTTGAGCTTTGAACAAAATCACAATAAAAAATCATTACCCTTTGCCTCGCATTGATGATTTATTAGATCAACTGAAACATGCGGTTTATTTCACTAAGTTAGACTTAAGAAGGGGTTACCATCAGATCAGGATTGTTGAACAGGATATATGGAAGACTGTTTTTAAAACAAAACAGGGATTGTTTGAATGGTTAGTGATGCCATTTGGGCTTACTAATGCACCTTCTACTTTCATGAGAGTTATGAATGATGTATTCAGGCCTTTCATTGATGAATTTGTAATAGTTTACTTAGATGATATTCTGATATTCAGTAGGACCAGGGAAGAGCATGTCCAGCATGTTAGGTAGATACTTTCAGTGTTGGAAAGAGAGAAAATTTTTGTAAAATTGTCAAAATGTGAATTTCGCAAAGCATCTCTTGTATATCTAGGTTACATTGTAGGAGGTGGAGAGCTTAAGATTGATCCCTCAAAAGTTGAAGTTATTGTAAATTGGCCAACGCCTACAAATGTAAGCGAAGTAAGAAGCTTCATGGGAGCAACACAGTATTGGAGGAAGTTTATTGCAAACTTCTCTCTAATTGCAGCACCTTTACATGCTTTAATAAGTGTGAAAAGGGGATTCCAGTGGGGAGGAAGCCAACAGAAGGATTTTGATAATTTGAAAATGAAGATTAGTATAGCTCTTGTTCTGGCATTGTCAAATCTCCAACAGTCTTTTGAAATTGAAATTGATGCAAGTGACTATGCCATGGGGGCAGTGTTGATGCAGCACAGAAAACCCATATGCTATCATTCTGAGACCTTCACTACAACAGTAATTAACTATCCAACCTATGATAAAGAATTGTATGCTCAAGTACAAAGTGTTAAAAAATAGAAACATTATTTAATGGGTAAAGAAACAGTAATACACACTGATCATCAACCATTACAGTATCTACAATCACAAACTAAGATACAACAATCAAGGCATTTTATATGGATGGGGTTTTTACAGCAATTTCACTTGGTCATCAGATATAAAAAGGGCATTCATAATAAAGTTGTTGATATGTTATCTAGGCCTCCTAGTACAATTGCTACAATCCTTAAGCACAATTCAATCACTCATGAAAGTTATATTGAACAATATGCTAAGGATAAAGATTTTAAGGAAGTCTATGAAACTTTAAGTAATGGTAAAAGAGCAGAAGAACTGAATTATCATATTAAAGACAAACTCTTGTATCATTTGGGCAAGTTATGTATTCTAGAAAGTGAAAGATTCCATGTCATCAGAGAAGCACACACTTCTCTTATAGCAGGGCATTTTGGGGTAGATAAAACAATTGCTCGGTTACAAAGATTTTGTTATTGGCCTTGAATGCATGAAAATGTGTCTAAATATGTAAAAGGATGTACTATGTGTGCATTAAGAAAACCAAGTAATAGAAAGCTAGGATTGTACACTCCACTTCATTTTCCTTCTAGACCATGGGAAAGTGTATCTATGGATTTTGTGGGGGGATTGCCTATGTCTATAAAAGGTCACGATTACTTGTATGTAGTTGTGGATAGGTTCAGAAAAATGTGTGTCTTGATTCCTTGTAAAAAACAGGTCACATCTAAACAAACAGCTCAAATTTTCTTTGAAAATGTATGGGTTCATTTTGGTTTACCTACTTCTATTGTACCTGATTGAGACTCTAGATTCCTGGGGAAATTTTGGTCAAGATTATGGGAACTTATGGACACCAAGTTAAATAAGAGCACAACATTTCATCCACAGACGGACGAGCAGATAGAGGTGGTGAACAGGACAGTAGTGCATCTACTTCTGGCATATTGCAACAAACATCCTAAGCTTTGGGATGAACATCTATGTTATGTAATACATGCGTATAATTGAGCCAAACATTATTCTACTCAGAGATCTCCATTTGAAACTTGTTTGGGGTACTTGCCAAAGTCTCCTTTGGATTTTGTCTTTGGAAAAGACATTGCAGTAGGAGTACATAGTGATGTGGACAGGACTACAAAGTTCATTGAACGTATCCAGTTGATCCATCAGGTAGTACAGGAATAATTGGAGAAAAGTCGGGCCAAGTACAAGGCAAGGCATGATATGCATCGAGTTGATCATCAGTTCAAAGAAAGAGATCAAGTCTGGTTATATATCAGCAAGGAAAGAATGCAAGGTGAAGGTAAAAATCTTAAACCAATTCGTTATGGTCCTTTCAGAATTTTAGACAAGATTGGTACTAATTCTTTCCGGTTAGAATTGCCTCCATATATGCAAATCCATTCAGTTGTAAATGTGGAAAACTTGAGATTGTATGAGCCTCCTATGATCGAGGATCAAGGAGAGAATTTTCAGATTCCTACTATCGAAGATTTTGCTCTTGAATATATGAACGAGTTGCAGGAAGACACCATATTGGACAAAAGAGTCTGAACTTCTCGCAGGGGTGATGTGGAGTATCTTCGAGTGGGATTGAAGGGCACAAATCCAAGTCAGGCCAAGTGGATGGATACCGGAAAGGTGAGGACACAGTATCCTCGCTTAGTTGCCAACTGATACCAGACTTTTGGTGGTCCAAAAGCTTTCAAGTGGGGAGGAATGATCCAAGAGACTCCCCAGGCTCAGAAAATGCTCAAAAATCAAAGTTCTCATAATTGTATGAAACCAATTCAATTGTGACCGCCTCATCGCGTTGATTCTGACAGTATATTCACTTTCTCAAAATGAACTCTGTATGCGAGAGTTATCGCATTTTGATCGTATTCTCAAACAGGTAAAAAGTCAAAGGTCAAACTGACAATGCTGATGTCAACATGATGACAGCACGACATCACCAATGAAACCTCATGATGTAGACTTAGACCAATGACAGTGTGACAAGTGGCAATAGTTGACTGGGTAGATGTGGATGGAAGATCCAATCAGAATTGGACACATGGCAAAAGTTGGTCAAATGTTGAGGTGCCACGTGGCCTAGGCATGGGCAGCCATGTGGCACCAGGTCAGGGTTGAGTGGCAAGTTCCAAAAAAAAAAAATGTTTTGGGGTCCATGGGTTTTGAACCCATGACCACCCACCAAGCCAAATCCTTTGGAAAATCTCCAACACCAACGCGCCATACATAGGACTTATTAACATAAGTCATATATATATATATATATAAAGCTTTGTATTGTGTTAAGGTTGGTGTGAAATGGGATGGGGTTAAGCCCCAGCCCGTGGTTTCATGCAGTATAGTGACCACAAGTCAGCAGAAAGGGGGCGCGGTCACAACCACCAGGGCGTGTTTGCAGGGAAGGTCCCATGGCATGCGCTCTAAGACCAGGAGCTAGTGCGTTTAAGGGGCCAGCGCTTAGCCCTTTGGGCTAGCATTTGGTCATATGGAGTGCATATGACCAAGAATTGGGGGCAAGCGCTCATCCAAGGGGGCTTACTATGTAAATTTCAATTAAAAGTGGGTTTTTGACTTATATTTAGCCCACAATTGGTATTTTTCCTGATATTATGACCAAAAAGTGTTTTTTTTGGGATATCTTGGCCATTTGGAGGGGGATTTGATCCCAGATAGAGGCCAAATCTTCAGGAGAAGTTAGGCTTCTCTTGTTAAGCTTGAAACTTATATAAACAAGGCCTTTTGGAGCTTGAGGGTAACTTTTTTATGCAGGGAATTGGAGGAGCAGTTTATGTATTTTGGCTTTTTCTCATGTTTTGAAAGGCCTTTTTGTCATGTTTGTGAGGGGTTTGAGGAAGCATACATGCATCTGAGAAAGGAGTTATTTCACAGCAGATCTGAAGTATGTTATGTAACAGCAAGGAGCCATTGTAAAGAACTTGAGCATTTGAATATTAATAAAGAGGTCCTTCACTTGGAAGCGGGCCCAAAGACGTAGCCACTCATTGGTGAACTCTGTTATCAAGCTCTTATTGTCTTTATCTCTTTTTTTGTTGTTCATATCTCTGTTTTACAGCATGATTAATTAATAGTTGAACTCTTTAAACAACTTTAAGCATCTAAATAAGACAATTTTTTATTATTCCTTCCATTTTTGGATCACGTTGATGGCCATATAACTAGTAGTTAAAGGAATGTGAGATCGACAAAATACCTTAAGCTCCTTTCCATGTCTAGACACTAGGGAGGAACCAACTAAAGGAATAGTAGGTGACAACTTTACCCCCACTTCCCCTAGGAATTAACTGCCCTAAAAATACCTCCTCACAAAGAAATATGTGGATCCACCTTAGCCCCACCAAAGAATTACATATCAACAAGAGATTGGCAAGAGTGTACCTCTTATGGACGTGAAAAAATGACACCTTCAAACAATGTATTGTTAAGCCCTAAATAGTGGCACATTACCCCTTAATTAAAGAATATTACATTAGTAATGTTATTTTATTTATGTCAGCTTGGATCCTTTAGTTGTAATTGTACCTCCTAGTCTCCTATATATACCAAGGAGGCATTTTCATTTAGAATCACCTTCTATTTGGACATTTATGTGGTGTATGAGAAGGTTTCCCCCTCAAAGGTTTCCCCACCAAGCCAAATCCTTTGGAAAATCTCCAACACCAACGCGCCATACATAGGACTTATTAACATAAGTCATATATATATATATATAAAGCTTTGTATTGTGTTAAGGTTGGTGTGAAATGGGATGGGGTTAAGCCCCAGCCCGTGGTTTCATGCAGTATAGTGACCACAAGTCAGCAGAAAGGGGGCGCGGTCACAACCACCAGGGCGTGTTTGCAGGGAAGGTCCCATGGCATGCGCTCTAAGACCAGGAGCTAGTGCGTTTAAGGGGCCAGCGCTTAGCCCTTTGGGCTAGCATTTGGTCATATGGAGTGCATATGACCAAGAATTGGGGGCAAGCGCTCATCCAAGGGGGCTTACTATGTAAATTTCAATTAAAAGTGGGTTTTTGACTTATATTTAGCCCACAATTGGTATTTTTCCTGATATTATGACCAAAAAGTGTTTTTTTTGGGATATCTTGGCCATTTGGAGGGGGATTTGATCCCAGATAGAGGCCAAATCTTCAGGAGAAGTTAGGCTTCTCTTGTTAAGCTTGAAACTTATATAAACAAGGCCTTTTGGAGCTTGAGGGTAACTTTTTTATGCAGGGAATTGGAGGAGCAGTTTATGTATTTTGGCTTTTTCTCATGTTTTGAAAGGCCTTTTTGTCATGTTTGTGAGGGGTTTGAGGAAGCATACATGCATCTGAGAAAGGAGTTATTTCACAGCAGATCTGAAGTATGTTATGTAACAGCAAGGAGCCATTGTAAAGAACTTGAGCATTTGAATATTAATAAAGAGGTCCTTCACTTGGAAGCGGGCCCAAAGACGTAGCCACTCATTGGTGAACTCTGTTATCAAGCTCTTATTGTCTTTATCTCTTTTTTTGTTGTTCATATCTCTGTTTTACAGCATGATTAATTAATAGTTGAACTCTTTAAACAACTTTAAGCATCTAAATAAGACAATTTTTTATTATTCCTTCCATTTTTGGATCACGTTGATGGCCATATAACTAGTAGTTAAAGGAATGTGAGATCGACAAAATACCTTAAGCTCCTTTCCATGTCTAGACACTAGGGAGGAACCAACTAAAGGAATAGTAGGTGACAACTTTACCCCCACTTCCCCTAGGAATTAACTGCCCTAAAAATACCTCCTCACAAAGAAATATGTGGATCCACCTTAGCCCCACCAAAGAATTACATATCAACAAGAGATTGGCAAGAGTGTACCTCTTATGGACGTGAAAAAATGACACCTTCAAACAATGTATTGTTAAGCCCTAAATAGTGGCACATTACCCCTTAATTAAAGAATATTACATTAGTAATGTTATTTTATTTATGTCAGCTTGGATCCTTTAGTTGTAATTGTACCTCCTAGTCTCCTATATATACCAAGGAGGCATTTTCATTTAGAATCACCTTCTATTTGGACATTTATGTGGTGTATGAGAAGGTTTCCCCCTCAAAGAGGCTTATTATCTGAAATTTTCTCTTTTTCAAGGCGTTGAGTACTTATTCTAAGGTTTTTTTATGCTATATTGATATTTGGTTCTTAACATATGGTATCAGAGCTCAAGGTCTTGGGGTTTCACTGCTACATCTAAGACACCTTGGAATTTTCTCTATAATTTTTTTTCTATGACATTTCAAAAGGAAACCCTTGGAGGATATTCAGTAGATGGATCAAGGTACGTTGGGTTCAAATTTCATCTCCTGATGCCTTACACTTTCGGAGATACAACCAGTGTAAGATATGGTTCTGGAATCATCCTGAATTGAGTCATAGCAGAATTTTCGCTATAAACTATTTTATGTAACATTTCAGACCCTGAAATATAGAGGCTATTCATAGAAATTATTAAGGTATCTGTGATAAAAATTTCAGCTTCTGGGTCATCTTAAATTTGTAGATAGACACTGTGGAAGATAGGGTATCTGTAGTCCCATTACATAGTCTCAAGCAGGATTCCAGGTAAAACAATCATAAATTCTTCCTAGAGTATCCAAATTGAGTGAGACATGTTGCATTGGATAGTGAACATTTCTTAGTATTTATGGTACAATTTTCAGAATTTTATATCAATTATTTTGTGTGGGGAACACTATACAAGTGAGATCTCCTGGAAAGGCCAAAAATCATCAAGTTGTGGGGAAGTTACCGTAAATTCCACTTGGAACATTCAATTTTGATGAGACCTGTGGCATTGCAGAGAAGAAATATCAAAGAACTAAAAAAATAAATGTTCATACCTAGAAGGGCCGAAATTTTAGAGATACAACAGAAGAAATATTGTCTAGCAGAACCACCTCAAAATCAAGGTTTAAAAGTGATACTTGGCCAACATGCCACCAAAAAAGGGAACTTCTACACCAAATAAGCTTCCAGACAGTCCTACTTGGACTCTTGATGAAGGTGAAGAAATGCGTAGGGACATAAATGATTTACAAAAGAAGACAGTGACAAAAGATGAACTACAAGGGATGATGGATTTAACTAAAGCTAAATTGGAGGCAATAATGGATACTAAGATGGATGGTTTAAAAAGGGAGATCATGGAAGGATTGAAAATTTTCCTAATAGAGAGGACACCTGAAAGTGAAAATGTATCCCATGAAATTCATTATGAGGAACACAAGCAAGAAGAATCAAGAATGGAGAAACTCCAACTTTGGGTTGAAGACCAACCACGATCCTACGATCGATATGAGGAAGTTTGATAGCAAGGACCCAATCACATGAATACTTCAAATGGAGCAATTCTTTGATCTACATAATGTGCCACATACACAAAAGGTACGAATTTCTTCTTTATATTTAGAACCCAAACAATTTGTGTGGTATCGATGGCTTTGTTCTCGCAAATCACTCGTCACTTGGACAATTTTCACAGAAGAAATGATAGCACACTATGAGGATACAAGGAGCAATACCTTCTTTAGACAATTGATAAATATCAAGAAAAATGGTTCAATTACAGATCACATTGAGAACTTACAAAGATTGAATATAAAGATAACAGATATTCCAGATGAGCACTTGATTGATGTATTCATAGGAACTTTAAGGGATAACATTCAACATGAGGTTCGCCTTTGGGAACCCAAATCATTGGAGAATGCATTTAGGGTGGCAAGAAATGTTGAAAGTAAAAATATGGATATGGCTACTAGAAGGACCACTCCTAAAATCTATAGAGAGAATAATGCTCCTTCTTCTAAAACACCTCAACCTACAAGGTTTACACCTCAACAATTGGAGGAAAGAAAACAAAAAGGTTTATGCTTTAATTGTGACAGCAAGTACCATAAGGGACATAAGTGTGGCAAGAAGAAATTATTCTACATAGATTGTGAAGAGGAAGAAGATCAAGAACAAGAAAAAGAACCATCTCAAGATGAAAACATATAAGCGATTTCTTTTGAAGAGTTGACTCCCATGATATCGTGTAATGCATTGGCTAGAATTAGCACTCCTCAAACCCTCATGATCCGTATTATTTTTGGCACGAAATGAGAGTGAAGATATAATAAAAAAATATACAGAGATATCATGGATATCCAACAATATAACATTAATGTATCAAAGATGCAACCATAAACACAGAGATACAGTAATACAATTTATATTAATGAGAGAAAATATATAGAGACTGTAAAAATACAAAGTGAAAGACTCGCTAGAATGGTGGCAGCTTATCTCTAAGAAGAGATGTGACGGATAATCGCATTTGCAAGAAGATTATTGTTACAATGAGGCTCCAAAGGCCTTTTTAACATAAGCAAAATCCAAAACCCTATCCCCGGAAGATGAAAAGACAAAAGGTTTGTGGGCCTCGATGGGGGTAGTTGATATGTCAACTTCCCGAAGGTGTAACTTTTGCATATGATCTCCATTTGGGGTGCTCGATACACCGTTGGAAAGATATATCTGAGGACTACAAATTATAACCATGAATTTCAACTCTAAAATGGACTCATATTCATCAGAAGTTTGATGCCCAAAAAATGTCGTTTACGGCCTCAAAACGGCTTTGAAAGTTTGGAACCCGAAAAACTGCCGAAAAACTACCAATATGGAAAAACAAAATTCGAGCTCGTGGAATAGGTGGGTGGCCACCAATATCCACTTGGATCAATCCTCCCTCCTTAGGAAGCAATGGTATCCATTGCGTTGAGTTCCCGGGGAAGAGAGGGAAGCGTTTTCTAAATCTGAATCTTGGTGAGATCCCTGCCTTGCTGGAGACGTCGCGTTGATCGGTTTGTGGAAGGTTGTCATGAAACTGTTGTTGGTGGGGTTGAATCTATTCAAACGATTGGGCTACATGAGATGTTTGTGTGCAGACGGAATATTTTTTCTTTGTTGCGGTCTTGTTGACCCGCTTCTATTGGATAGAAGGTGCTTGGGTTGAGGCTATAGTGATTGCAGTATCCTCTTGTTCACCTTTTGAACAAATTGTGAAGAAGCTGAATTTTGTAGTATGAGATACTACCTTGTGACACTATTTAGGTGGGACAGTAGTCGTAACTACATCTGGTATTCTGTAGATATGACCCCCCAAAGAAACAATGACATTATGGGGTCGAGACTCATAAACAGTATGGTGCTTCCACAGATATGGTTGGCCCAAGAGAACATCACAGACATCCAGTGGAGAAAAATCACATAATACCTCATCCTTGAAGGGTTGGATGTCATATGACAATAGAAACTATTGGTTTACATAGATATCTCGTCCCTGGTGAAGCCACCCAATGTTGTATGGTTGCGGGTGTGGTGTTGTCGACAATCCCAACTGTTTGACGACCTCTACTGAGATGAAGTTCTTCTGGCTTCCACTATCAACAATAAAATGAACCAGGGTCCCCTTCACCCACATCTGTGAATGAAAATGTGCTCCCCCTCTTCAGGATATGTTGGTTCTTCTGGTTGAATCGTTGCGGTCGCGACATTAGTTGTGGGGTCTACGTCGATGATCTGTCTTTTACCAGTATTTTCAGAATCGAATTCTGAATCAAGGTTCGGCTCCTTGTCTTTGATATTGGCCACAAATGAATTTTTTGAGTGACATTCATAAGTGTTGTGCCAGGGGATTTTGTGGAAATCGCACCATTTTCTAGTGTCCTTCTTCTTCTTCCCATGACCCTTCTTTTCCTATGGCTTAGACTGGTTTTCTAGAAGCTGTTTGTTAGGGTCATCTTTCTCATACTTTGGTTGTTTCAAATTTGCAGATCCAAAATCTCGTTTGTTTTGGTGCCTAAATCTCTTCTCAATTTTAACATCATATCGATAAGCAGCATCAAGTGATGAGATGTCCAGAAAATCCATTTTGGTTTGGATGTATCTTTGTAGAGCCCCACGATATTTCAGAACCAAATATCATTCGGAGTCTTTGATACCCAACTTGGTGCGAAAGGTATGGAAGGTATTGGTGAACTCTGGAACTTCTTGGACCCTCTCTTTTCACAGTTTGGTCCATCTCATGTACTGGTCCTCATAGTTTCCAACAGGGTAATACTGTTCATTTACCGCATCCACAAAAAAATCCCAAGTGGGCTTGGCCCCATATATTCCAGAATCCTTTGTGGAACTTTGCTCCCAATAATTTTCCCACCAATGTTTGACATGGGGGAGATATTTAAGGAGTGCGAAGTTGATCTTTTCCCTGTCGGAAAAATTATGAATAGAGAAATAACCTTCTAACATATTTAACCATTTTTCTAGGGCATCTGCATCTATCTGACCTTCAAATACGGGAATATCAAAATTAACCTATACCTTGAAAGGAGAGGTGCTTCCAAAGTGGTTGTTTGATGAAGATGCGCCTGTTTCTATCGGCAGGCATTGAAGGATGTGGGAAAAATTCTCCATCATTTCATCCCTCTATCGCGTGAGAGCTTGCTCAAGCAACAGATTGATAGAATCGTCTGCTCCATTGTTTTTATTTTCTTCTGCCATGGAGGGTTTCTTGGGCATGAGAGAGTGATTTTCTTCAATAGAGACAAGCTTGAGATCCAACTTACTATACTTGGACCTCATCGGGGACATGCACTGAAAAAAAAAATGATCAAGAGCAGCCTGCTTTGATACCACTGATCCGGATTATTTTTGGCTCGAAATGAGAGCAGAGATATAATAAAGAAATATATAGAGTTATCTCGAATATCCAATAATATAACATAAATGTATTAGAGATGCAACCATAAACATGGAGATACAGTAATACAATTTCTATTAATGAGCGAAAATGTACAGAGACTGTAAAAATACAGAGTGAAAGACTCGCTAAAATGGTGGCATCTTATCTCTGATAAGATATGTGATGGATACTCGCATTTTCAAGAAGATTATTGTTACAATGAGGCTCCAAAGGCCTTTTTAACATAAGAAAAATCCAAAACCCTAACCCCGGAAGATGAAAAACCAAAAGGTTTGTGGGCCTCGATGGGGGTAGTTGATACGTCAACTTCCTAAGGGCATACCTTTTGCATGCGATCTTTGTTTGGGGTGCTCGATACACCGTTGGAAATATATATCCGAGGACTACAACTGCTAACAATGAATATCAAGTCTACAATGGACTCATATTCGCCAAAAGTTTGATTCCCAAAAAACGTCGTTTAGGGCCTCAAAACGGTTCCAAAAGTTTGGAACCCGAAAAACTTCCAAGATGGAAAACTGTTTTTTGAGCCCGTGGAATAGGTGGGTGGCCACCGATATGTTATAATATAGAATATGGTGTGCTCATTTTACCATTGACGATACCTTTTTCACCCAACCATAGGCTGAAGCCTCCCTCCGAGCACCTTAACCTTGATTGAGAATTCCTCCGGAAGAAAACCCTAGGCTAGATAGCCAAACAAAGGGTAGTGCATCATTCCCTAAGGATAGGGCATCACAAAAATATGATCAGATATTCCAAACCTTAGCCAAGAGATATTCAAGCCAAATACTGAAACTAGTTGTTGTTGCACCTGCACTTGCAACCCTCCTCCAAACCTACGCATAAGACTGCAACTACAGTGCGCACCAACTGGGAAACTGCAATTCTGAGATGCTACAAATGAGAACTGATGCCCTATATTTATAGTAGTCCTGTCAATTTTGTTGGGGCCGAATTCTCCTTCTGGATATGTGTTTGTTCAGTATATTATTATTATTTCTGGTCGACTTCTTCTCTTGGAGGCTAATAGCCTGATATAAATTATCTTCTTGAGCCGACAAGGATTCTAGGGTTATTAGCCAACTCATTAGGGTTTATCTTGCTTCTCGGAGTCTTCTATTCTCGTCAGGTTCACACGTGGAGGTAAATACCTCCCTCAACTACCATAATATTAACACTCCCTCCTAGCTAGAGAGGTATTTACAGGTAATGGACTTGAGCACAAAATATACCATTTACCCGGTAGCATCAATATAGTCATTTAGACTATTTCATGACTAGATCATGAGAATCACCGGCACCATCAGCTGCATCAACTCTCGAAATCATACTTCATCTGAGTAATTAGATATGATGTTGGATAAGTCACTCTCACCATAGAGTGATACAAGAGGAGTAAAAGTTTTGAACTGTCTTCCGTCTGGAAAATCTCTGTTCATCATCCATCTAAATGATCATTATCTCCAATAAAACGTTGATGGTCTGCAAGGAAATTAGAACAAGGATAGAGCACAACTGTGTCTATTCATAGTAGTACATAATTACAATCCAGTGGTTTACTACCACATCAAGTAACACACAAGTACTTGATCAGCAACGTATGGTTGCGAACAGTGAAACATGTCCTCATCTACCGTCATACAGTCTTCATAACAAACATCTAATAGAATCCTGCATAGAAACAATGCTATGATAAAAACTAAATCATCTGGGCCAATCTTTCACTCACATCTGTGAGCTCTAAAAGAATATATGCCACAGTAGCCTTCATCTACTGTCATATAATCTTCATAACAAACATCTGATAGCAATCTGCACAGGAACAATGTTATGATATATATTGAATTATCTGGGCCAATCTTTCACTCACATATGTGAGCTCTGAAAGAATATCTGCCTCAAAATGGTGAAACATATTCACCATCATCTGATGCTATCCTACACAGAAAAATATTATTAAACATAAACTGAATCCTCTAGGCCAATCTTTCACTCACGTTTGTGAGATTTGAAAGAATGTCTGCCCTCATCAATAGTGGGCTATCTGCCCTATTCTTCACAAACAAGGAAGAAGGATTATTTCTGATTTCTGAGCCTGGACCATTTCTCACCCTGGGCCATTCTTCCTACACTAATTAAAGTGCACCCTGGACAAAATGTATAAACCCTAAAAAATGTTTGGACCATTCCTTACCCTGGGCCATTCCTCCAACACTAAACAAAGTGTAACCTAGAGAGAATGAGTCTGCCCTAAGGAATGACTCTCCCTGATTGTTGAGCCTGGACTATCCCCCACCCTGGGCCATTCCTCCGACACTAAACAAAGTGTAACCTGGAGAGAATGAGTCTACCCTCGAGGAATAACTGTCTGGACCATTCCCCACCCTGGGCCATTCCTCTGACACTAAACAAAGTGTAACCTAGAGAGAATGTATAACCCTCAAGGAATGTTTGTCCTGCATCAACCTCCAAAATGGACCATTCTTCGAAACTGCTCACAACTGTGAACTTCGAAAGAATGACTGTCCGACGAGGCAGACCATTCTACTTGACCACTACTCAGAGTGACTGCCAAAAAGAATCACTGTCCTAGACCACTCCCCATGTTAACCACAATGGGAATTCATTGTCTATGATACATCGTAAATCAATGTGCTTCCTATGTTAACTACAATGGGAAGTCGCTATTCATCAAAAATCTCAATCCACTTTCCGAACAGGAACGCATTTGTCCAATCTAGACTATTTTTCAATTACAAAGATAAATAATATTTTCAGTGTTCCCTCCTAACTGGAGAGTTATTTCAATCACAAAAAATAAATGTTTACATACCTTCTTCTAGTTTGGAGAGTCTTCCCTTCCAGCTAAGAGAGTTATTTCCATGAGCTCTAGCTTGAGTATGCAAGTTCTTTCATCTTGAATAGAGGCTTTACCAAAAATGTATGCTTATCTACTCATCTGTGGAGATATGTATTGGAGAAATCATTTTCTCCCTTCTGGACTTTATCATGGATAATGTAATGCTTGTACTGTAGTCTGGAACACTGTGAAGGCTTCATGTAGATCTGAACAATAGAGTATATCACAGTTGGAGAACTAGAATATATTCATGTGGTACTTCTTCTGTCATCATGAGATCTGATCTTCTGAGTAGTCATCTTGATGTTATAGGAAATCTTCACCACACTTATGTTGTGCACTGGAGGTTCTCCACTAAGTTGTCTTCTTCTTATCTGCATACAGGAGTCTCTTTCTGGTATACCTCAAGGTCTTGAGATTGCTCTTTATTCAATTTCTCTGGAGAACATTCTTTGCATTCGTTTGATGTAGAATTCTGACTCATGGATGTTGCGGATGATGTAATGACATATATATAGAGATAAGTCTGGTGTACTGGAATAAGCAATCATCATAGTCTTCTCCCTCCATCTGAGAGAATCTCTAGTTCTGTATCTCGTAATGCTTTTATTCATAAGTCTTCCATACATTGTTCTTCATCACAACTTTTAGTTCTTCTTCTTGATTGCTTTTACTGAGTTCATATCAACCTGGTAATTTTGTGATTCTTTGATACAATGATTGGTTGTTCTGGTTTTTGTTTCTTTCTTGGAATCTTCATGTTCTTCCTCGTGTTTATCTCTTGGGACCATGGAGTAGATTCCATTCCCTAAAGATTCCATTTCTTTCTTTCATCATAGGATCACGGATGTGGATGGATAGCCAGGAATACTTAGAGGCTTTTCTTCGAAAAGGTCTTCTTTTGTGGTTGAGCTGAACACGTACTATATTTCATGGTTGCTACCATGGATATATACATTTCATCATCTTCAATGGATCATAGGATTAGCTCCCTCCTAATCCTTGCTTCATGTATGAGTGCATACAATCAGCTCCCCCCGTCTGATAGAGTCCATACTTCCATCTGCATCCTTATTGTCTTCTGCAATATATAATTGGCTTTATTTATCTAACAGATTCCACGCTTCCATCTTGGTTGTTGTCATAAGTCTTTCTCCAATTCCTCTTGATGTCTGACTTCTAAATCTCTTCAAGATTGATTATGATTTCGGCTTATCTTGTAATAGCTTTCACATGATATATTTCATCCCTTCATGTGTCTTATCTAATGATATTCATTCTTATCTTGTTGTTCTTCCATAGGTATAGTTCTTCTTGGAATGCGTTATTTTCCAAGAGATATATATACAAGATATGTACAAAGACGATGCAAACAAGATATGTACAAGAAATGGGAAGAATGTTGTTACATTTTTAGTAGAAGAAGTCTCTTCCATCCTGCTTAGTCTTCTTTGCAGGTTCCTTTTCTTTGGCAATCGATGCTTCTTGTTTCTCCTTCCTTTTCTTTAGCTTGAGACACTGATTTATGTAGTGACCATACTTCTGACAGTTGAAGCACTGCATTTCTGAAATATCTTTTCTTTGTTTTGGCTTCCTTCTTGAATCGAACTTTCTTTTGTCCCTGAAGTTCTTGAACCTTGCTGTGAAGGCTTGATCATCGTACTTATTTTGAGGTTTCTTTTTTTGCATTGATCCTTGATTCTTCTTGAGCACAGCAAGTCCAAATTTCTTCAAATGTCGAGTACTCCTTCCTTGTGTTCATGCTTGCAACAAATGCATCCCATGTCTTGGGAAGACCATTGAGTACTATGTTCACCAATTCCTTTTCT
>JASDQU010508143.1:46067-61397 GCA_032191745.1 Picea mariana
AGGGTGCACTGATCTATCCAAAGATTAGGTCAATCTCGTCACTTAAGGTGCCTCGACAAGAGGTTTAGGGTTTCTGCAACTGCTTCTGCTAGTAACCCTAGCTGCAGTGCTTTTGGAAACTGCTCTTGTTAGTAACCCTAGCTGCAGTTCCTCAACGAGCTCAATGTCTAGCGGCTATGTTTCCTTCCAACGTTTTAGGCTGACTGAAGGGGTGTGGGCCCATAACCTGTTAGAATATAGAATATGGTGTGCTTGTTTTACCATTGACGATACCTTCGTCACTCGACCATAGGCCGAAGCCTCCCTCCGAGCACCTTAACCTTGACTGAGAATTCCTCCGGAAGCAAACCCTAGGCTAGATAGCCAAACAAAGGGCAGCGCATCATTCCCTAAGGATAGCACATCACAAAAATTTGATTAGATAGTCCAAACCTTAGCCAAGAGATATTCAAGCCAAATACTGAAACTAGTTGTTGTTGTAGTTGCACCTACAACCCTCCTCCAAACCTGTGCACAAGACTGCAACTGCAGTGCGCACCAACTGGGAAACTGCAATTCTAAGATGCTACAAATGAGAACTGGTGCCCTATATTTATAGTAGTCCTGCCAGTTTTGTTGGGGCCGACTTCTCCTTTTGGATATGTGTCTATTCAGTATATTATTATTATTATTTTTGGTCGACTTCTTCTATTGGAGGCTAATAGCCTATTATAAATTATCTTCTTGAGCCGACAAGGCTTCGAGGGTTATTGACACAAATGCGCCACCCAGGGCACGTCCGCTCCCACAGGACCTTCTCTTCCTTTGGCTCGAAGAGCTGAAACGCTCTTCAAATCCCTTATCGGGACTTCCAACACCCACAGGACTCTCCGTATGATCTCCCTTGGTATTATCGGGAAATCGGACCTCGCATGATCGCGAGTCCTGCAGCCACCAGATCGGGTCTCACAAATCCTCGAACCCCAATGAATATTCTCCAAGCTTTCCTGCTCCTGTCGGAAACTTCCCCGTCGAGAAATCGGTACTTACGAGGTCGTGAATCACACACCTCACGAATCTCCGATTTCTGATGACCTGTCAGTCAATGCTGGCTTTATCCCAATTTATCGGGACTTTGGCTCTATCGCAACTTCGCTACTCGCGACTCCCAGCACTCGGTTCTCAAACTCCCGAGTCCCGATATGCCAATGCCACCTGGTGTTGACTCCCTACGAGGATTGACCTTCTGACACCTTCCCTCCACTACGGTCCTTAACCCCGTCGGGAAATCGCGTATCGGGATATCGCGATTCTCGTTGTCATGTGCATGGGACTTTCAATTCCCCAATCCCCGACTCTTAGGGATCTCTTGCCACATGTCCCTACCAATGGATGGTGCTGATCCTGTCGGGAAATTGCGTATCGCGATTCCTACATGCAAGAGTTCCATGTCTTCGAAAACCCCAATTCTCCGACGAACTAAATCCCAACTCTCCTCCTGATGTCTGACGTGTGTTCTGCCGAGATCAACGGATAGGATCCTTTCTCAGGATTTCGAGAACCACAAGGTCTCGATTCCCTGCCTTAAAAAAACCCCGATGACTCTAATATCCCGATGACTTCTCTGGGACTCTTCCTCTGCACACTGGGGCTTAACCCCGGCACAACTTCTCGAGATCTAATGGCTGATGGGATTTTTTCAATCTTCCTCTGTGAATCCTAACCATTGATTTCTCCTCCTTGAAGATTTCTTGAGAATGGCTAAGTATCCCTTCTCAGAACTTGTCTTCTGACACCTACGCTTGCAACTCTTGTTCGAACATTCCACGGCACAAACTCATGTGCTCTCCTTTAACAATATCACGAAGGTGCTATACCTCCTGATCTTTTCCACTCTGATTCTTTCAGAGGAACTTGCGCGCACTCCGTGCGCTCAACATTCAACAACTTCCCACGTGTTGAATCCTTCCGACTCTGCGCACTCCTGCAGCAGCAGTCTTTGATTTCCTTTGCTCAGATTCACAACTGAGACTTCTTCTTCAGCCTGCGCACTCCTTGCACGGATTCAACAACCCAAATCCACTTCTGGGTGAACGAGAACAAAAGTTAAATTCCCTGAGCCTTCATCAACGCACTCCTTGTGGATGAATTTCGACTGCACACCTTGCAGGAATCTCCTGGATCAGATAGAAAAACAATTGAAACTCATTCCATCTCCCCCTCAGACTTCAGTTTGAAACATGAAATCACATGCACAGCATATAAAAACAAATGCATGACAGGAAAGCAAACATTCATGAGCATAACATCAATATACAGAGAAAACAACACAAACCATGAGTTTGAATCAAAGCTTCTCTCTATTAATTCGAATGCCTGTACATGGGTGTTCTTCATACACTATTCTCTGCTTGCTCTGCTTTCTCATACTAATGTTACAATGATACAATGAGGGTGTCTATATCCGTTTTCCCTCTCGGACTCTAGGCTATCAAATCTAGAATTAAAAATCCTATCTACCAGCATTAACTAAATTAAATGTCGACTATCTACCAAAGGACGAGAGCTTAAAGGCTCAAGGTCCAATACAATATACAAATGTGCCTTCATAAATGGTTCATTAAATACTTGCGCAAAAATCCCAAAGTATTTCAAAAATTTGGGTTGGTTTGTCCAGCTGATCTCTGCTTGATGTGTTGGCTCGCTTGATGAGTCGGTGATGCTCCTGCATCATACTCCTCGGCTTGAAAACTTTCGTGGGCTCCTGTCCATGAGCTCCTGCACGATCTGTCCATGCTTTTGAATCTCTGCTTCACTTTCCCAGCTGGCGTCTTCCACTGGGTGGTTCTTCCATTTGACCAGATACTCGAAGTATTGCTTCCGCCTGGTCTTTTTGCTCACTCGCTTGTCGAGTATACGCTCCATCTCTGGCTTCTCTAAAATTGGGATATGCTTCTGCCACTATACCTCCTGCTGTTCATTACTTCCATCTCCTGCTTCCTCAGCCTTATATGGATATAAGTCTGAGACATTGAATGTCGGAGATATTCCGATCTCACCTAGCAACTCAATTTCATAAGCGTTTTCTCCTAGTTTCTTTAGGACTCTGCATGGCCCGATTTTCTTCATTTTTAGCTTGTTGTATGTTCCTCTCGGGAACCTTTCCTTCCTCAGATGTGCTAGAACTAGATCACCAAATTCGAACTGAATTTGTCTCCGATGTTGATCCGCTCTGCGCTTATATTCCTGGTTTGATTCCAGCAATCGCTCCTTCACCCTGCTGTGAAGTTCTTTCATCGCCTCTGTGAATTCTTCAGCGCTTGCGCTCTTAGTTATTATCTGCTCTGAATCCCTCAGTTCAGAAACTCCTCTTGGCTATCTGCCGTATACAATCTCAAATGGACTTTTCCCTGTGCTTCTGTTCACTGATTCATTGTACGCAAACTCTGCCTATGGCAACACATTGTCCCAACTACTGTGGTGCTCTGTTACCAAGCTTCTTAATAAATCTCCCAGACTTCTATTTACCACCTCTGTTTTCCCATCTGTCTGAGGATGATAGGTAGAACTAAACATCAAGTTAGTCCCCATCTTCTTCCAGAGTGTCCTCCAGAAATGTCCAATGAATTTCGTATTCCTGTCCAAAACTATACTTCTCGGCAATCCATGAAATCTAACAACCTCCTTGAAAAAAAAATTTGCGATATGAGTCGCATCGCTGGTCTTTTGGCATGGGATAAAATGTGCCATTTTGGAAAACCTGTCAACCACCACAAAGATCGAATCATGTCCTCTTTGTGTCCTAGGCAATCCCAATACGAAATCCATGCTAATTTCATCCCACTGCCTCTCGGGTATGGGTAACGGTTGATAGAGTCCCCCATTCTGCTTCCGGCCCTTCGAATGCTGGCAAATTCTACATCTATCAACAAACTTCTTGACTTCTGACCGCATTCCTGGCCAAAAGTATGCTTCGCTCAGTTTTGCAAGCATCTTGTCGTGGCCAAAATGCCCTGCCAATCCACCACTGTGCTTCTCCTTTAACAAATTCTCCCTCATGGAGCAATTCGGAATACATAGTTGATTGCCTCTGAACAACAATCCTTCCTGGATCATATAATCTATCCATGGGCTTCTGTCTCTAAGAACTGGATTCTCAACTGCTTTATATGCCTCTGCAAAATCTGCATCGCTTGCATACATGTCCCTAAGATTTTCAAAACCCAATGTTTTGATCCGGAACTCCTGCAGCAACAAACACTTCCTGCTCAAAGCATCAACCACTTTGTTAGCAGTACCTGAAATGTGTTTAATTACAAATGTAAAATTATGCATATACTCTACCCATTTAGCATGTTTCTGATTCAACTTCTCCTGCTGAGTCACAAACTATAATGCATGATTATCACTATACAAAACAAATTCTTTCAGAATCAAGTAATGTCTCCACTTCTTCAGTGCTTGTATGATAGCATAAAACTCTTTATCATATGTGGAGTACTTCACTTTTGCCTCATCTAGCTTCTCGCTGAAATATGCAATTGGTCTGTCCTCCTGGCTCAAGACCACTCCTATTGCAAAGCCACTTGCATCACATTTCACCTGGAACACTTTCATAAAATCTGGTAACACCAAAACTGGTTGTTCTGTCATCTTCCGCTTGAATAGATTGAATCTCTTCTCTGCCTCTTCAGTCCAATGAAAATATTTATGTCTTTTCTTGAAGGAATCCATCATCGCTGTGCCAATTCCACTGAAATTTCTGATGAATTTTCGGTAGAAACTAGCCAATCCATGAAAACTTCTCACCTCGAAAATATTTCTCGGTGATGGCCAATTTTTAATTACCTCCACTTTACTTGGATCCATCTTTAATTCATTCACCGATATGAAAAATCCCAAGTAAATGAGTTTTGTCTTCATAAATGAAGATTTTCTCATGTTGATCAACAACTTCTCCTACTATAGCTTCTTCATTACTACAGCTAAATGCTTCAGATGTTCTTCTTTTGTTTTGCTGAAAATTAATATGTCATCCAGATAAACAATGACAAACTTACCAATGAATTCCTTCAGCACTTCATTCATTAACCTCATGAAGGGACTCGGTGCATTCGTCAATCCAAACAGCATGACTAGCCATTCATACAACCCTTCGTTGGTTTTGAAGGCTATCTTCCATTCATCGCCTTCCCTCATGTGAATCTGATGGTATCCGCTTTTCAAATCAACTTTTGAAAAAAATTTGGCTCCACTTAAACAGTCCATCAAGTCATCCATCCATGGCAATGAAAACTTGTACCTGATGGTTATCTTGTTAATGGCTCTGGAATCAGTGCACATTCTCCAACCTCCATCTTTCTTTGGACTCAGTACCGTTGGAATGGCACACGGGCTTAAACTTTCCCTGATCAGTCCTTTATCCAACAGTTCCTGCACCTACCTTTTGACTTCTTCATTTTCCTGCGGCGTCAACCTGTACGCAACTTTGTTTGGAAAACTGGCTCCTGGTATGAGGTCTATATGATGACTCACACTCCTCATCGGCAGCAACAAATGAGGTAATTCGTCCACCACAATGTCAGTGAACTCTTCCAGCAGTTCCTAAATTTCTTCCGGCAAATCATCCACTCTTGTGCTGGTAAAAATGATTTTTGGTTTCCTGACCACAAAGAATTGTGGATCTTCCTTCTTCTTTACTTCCGCCAGAAGTTCCTTCCCACTCATGAGAAGTACAACGTTTCTCGGTTCTGGTTTTACATCTTTATCTTTAATTGGAAGTAACATATGTGTTCTTCCATTCTTCTCCAAAGTATACGTATTCATCTTCCCATCATGAATTACGTTCCTGTCATATTGCCATGGTTTGCCTAGCAATAAATGACATACATCCNTCCTATCTTGATGTCAACTAAGCACTGTTTAGTGACATTTACCTGATGTCCCTTCTGTAGCCATGAGACTTTATATGGACTCGGGTGATCAGTTGTCTCCAGTTCTAATTTCTCCACCATCTCGGTTGAAACGAGATTATCTGTGCTACCGCTATCCACGATGACCTTGCATTTCCTGTCTTTGGCCTTGCATGTGGTTCTGAAAAGTCTGTTTCTTTGAGCTGTGTCCTCCACCTCCTTCTTGGGTGTTAAGAGAACCTTATGCATCATCAATGACCTTCCATCTTCTGTGTCTTCTACTTTAGCATCTCACCTCTGGGCCTCGACGATCTGAGCCTCTCCTCCATCCTTCTTCCTATCTGGATAGTCAACTGCCTTGTGTCCATTCTTCCCACACGTGAAGCATGTGATGACTCCACCTCTGCCTCTTCCTCTACCTCTGGTACGAGGAAATGTGTTATTATCAGCGTATCCTCCGCCCTGTTCTGTATGTTGCCTTCATTGTTCAGCATGTTGGCCTCGTTGTAAACTTCGACCTCTTTCTGTCCTAGTCTAAGGCTTCTTCCAGTCGTCCTTGGTTTTCTAGAACCTATCTTGGGCAATTGACTTACCTTTTGGCTGGCTCCTACCTCGGCCTCGCTGTGCTGGCTTACGGCTCAGCTTCTCTTCGGCTTCCAACGCCATCTGATATGCATCCTCCACTGTTCGGATGGTTGTCATACTCATCTCGTCCTGGATATCGTATCTCAAGCCATTCATATACCTGGCAACTTTTTCATCATCGCTCTCCCGATGACCTGCTCTGATATTTAGCTTGTAGAATTCCTCAGTATACTCCTTCACTGTCATCAGCTTCTGTCTCAGGTTCTACATTCTCCTGAATAGTGTGATTTGATAATCCCTTGGGATGAACTTTGCTTTCATCTTCGCAATCATTCAATCCCAACTTTTAATCTTTTGCTTGCCTTTGCTGCATCTATCTGCTTGAAGTTCATCCCACCATAATGCTGTGTGTCCCTTCAATCGTGTGACAGCATGTCTGACCTTCTTATCTTCTTCGATATCTTCATAATCGAAGTAGGTGTCAAGAGCTCTAATCCAATCTAGAAGATCTTCTGCATCCAGATTCCCTTCATAAGCTGGAATGTCCATCTTTGTTTTTGAACTCATCCGAGCGATAGCCTTAATTAACCGCTCATTGGCTGCATCTTTGGCTGCAACTTCTCCTTGCTGTTCAACTTCAACTTCGCCTTCGGAGTCACTCAGATCTCCAGCACTGGCTATGCGTCTTTGCGCTGCCTCCATATCTTCTAGTATTCTGGATTCTGTGCTTGTCTCCCTCTTCCTCTCTGGTTCCCCCTATCCTCTGGATCGGGTGATTGTCTTTCTCTCCTCGGCGGCATGGTGAAATCTTCTTTTCTCCTCTGCTACAAACAACAGAGAAATTTTTTCACTCTGATACCACTCTGACGCGTATCAGAGTGATTCTTTCCTTCCTCACTCCTCTTACCTGAAATATACAGACAATAAATCCGCTCTGATACCACTCTGACGCAAATGCACCACCCAGGGCATGTCCGCTCCCACAGGACCTTCTCTTCCTTTGGCCCGAAGAGATAAAACGCTCTTCAAATCCCTTATCGGGACTTCCAAAACCCACAGGACTCTTCGTATGATCTCCCTTGGTCTTATCCGGAAATCAAACCTCGCGTGATCGCGAGTCTTGCAGCCACCGGATCGGGTCTCACAAATCCTCGAACCCCGATGAATATTCTCCAAGCTTTCCTGCTCCTGTCGGAAACTTCCCCGTCGAGAAATGGTACTTACGAGGTCGTGAATCACTCACCTCACGGACATCCGATTCCTGATGACCTGTCAGTCAATGTTGGCTTTATCCCAATTTATCGAGACTTTGGCTCTATCGCGACTTCTCTACTCGCGACTCCCAGCACTCGGTTCTCCAACTCCCGAGTCCCGATGTGCCGATGCCACCTGGCATTGACTCCCTATGACGGTTGACCTTCTGACACCTGCCCTCCACTACGGTCCTTAACCGCATCGGGAAATTGCATATCGGGATATCATGATTCCCGTTGTCATGTGCACGGGACTTTCAATTCCCCAATCCCCGACTCTTTGGGATCTCTTTCCACATGTCCCTGCCAATGGACGGTGCTGATCCTGTCGGGAAATCGCGTATCGTGATTCCTACATGCGAGAGTTCTATGTCTTCGAAAACCCCGATTCTTTGACGAACTAAATCCCGACTCTCCTCCTGATGTCTGACGTGTGTCCTACTGAGATCAACGGCTAGGATCCTTTCTCGAGATTTCGAGAACCACAAGCTCTCGATTCCCTGCCTTAACAAAACCCCGATGACTCTGATATCCCGATGAATTCTCCGGGACTCTTCCTCTGCACACTAGGGCTTAACCCCAGCGCAACTTCTCGAGATCTAACGGCTAACGGGATTTCGTCAATCTTCCTCTGCGAATCCTGACCATCGATTTCTCCTCCTTGAAGATTTCTTGAGAATGGCTAAGTATCCCTTCTCAGAACTTGTCTTCTGACACCTACGCTTGTAACTCTTGTTCGAACATTCCACGGCACAAACTCCTGTGCCCTCCTTTAACAATATCACGAAGGTGCTATACCTCCTGAGCTTTTCCACTCTGATTCTTTTAGAGGAACTTGCGCACACTCCTTGTGCTTAACATTCAACAACTTCCCAAGTGTTGAATCCTTCCGACTCTGCGCACTCCTGCAGCAATAGTCTTTGATTTCCTTTGCTTAGATTCACAACCGAGACTTCTTCTTCAGCCTGCACACTCCTTGCACGGCTTCAACAACCCAAATCCACTTCTAGGTGAGCGAGAACAAAAGTTAAACTCCCTGAGCCTTCATCAGCGCACTCCTTGCGGAGGAATTTCGACTGCACACCTTGCAGGAATCTCCTGGCTCAGATAGAGAAACAATTGAAACTCATTCCATCTCCCCCTCAGACTTCAGTTTGAAACATGAAATCACATGCACAGCATATAAAAACAAATGCATGACAGGAAAGAAAACATTCATGAGCATAACATCAATATACAGAGAAAATAACACAAACCATAAGTTTGAATCAAAGCTTCTCTCTATTAATTTAAATGCATGTACATGGGTGTTCTTCATACACTATTCTTTGCTTGCTCTGCATGCTCAAAATAATGTTACAATGATACAATGAGGGTGTCTATATCCGTTTTCCCTCTCAGACTCTAGGCTATCAAATCTAGAATTAAAAATCCTATCTACCAGCAATAACTAAATTAAATGTCGACTATCTACCAAAGGACGAGAGTTTAAAGGCTCAAGGTCCAATACAATATACAAATGCACCTTCATAAATTGTTCATTAAAGACTTGCGCAACAATCCCAAAGTATTTCAAAAATTTGGGTTGGTTTGTCCAGCTGATCTCCGCTTGATGTGCTAGCTCGCTTGATGAGTCGGTGATGCTCCTGCATCAGTTATTAGCCAACTCATTAGGGTTTATCTTGCTTCCCGAAGTCTTCTATTCTCGTCAGGTTCACACGTGGAGGTAAATACCTCCCACAGCTACCATAATATTAACACGATATCCACCTGGATCACCTCAAGATCGAAGGATACATGAAACAATAAAAAGGTAATAGTCCTAATTGATTCTAGTAGTACTCATAATTTCATTCACTATGAATTAGCCAAAGCTCTCAATTGCTTTGTATATCCATCTCCACAGTTTCAAGTAATGATTGCAGATGGAGGAACTATCAATTTCTCAGGAAAATGCAATAAGATCAATCTTACTATGGGGGAATATGTAATGAATAGTCGAATGACCGATATACCCATGGGTGATGTTGATGTCGTACTAGGAATCCAATGGTTACAATCATTAGGAACAATGACTTTTAATTTTCAAAAACTTTTCATGAAATTTTCATTGGAAGAAAAAGAAATTGAGTTAAGAGGTATCACAGGGAAACCCAGTAAGGTGATAAGCTCTAATGGCATGACAAAATTATTGAAAAAGAGGCATCAAGGTGTTATTGCACAACTATGCTCACTAGATGTTCAAACATCTAAACCATCTATTCCCCTATATCTCCAAGGGATCATTGATAAGCATTCCAAAGTATTTGAAGATATTCCCAAAGGTCTTCCATCCACTCGAAATCATGATCATGCTTTTCACCGAATTCCTAGGAGTTTTCCTCCTAACATTAATCCGTACAGATACCCTTATGCCTAGAAGAGTGAAATTAAGTGTATGGTTGAAGAAATGTTAGAGGATGGCATTATTAGACCTAGCCAAATTTCTTACTCTACACCGGTGGTAATGGTACTCAAGAAATATGGTGCATGGTGTATGTGTCCAGATTATAGAGAGTTCAACAAGATCACTATTAAAGATAAGTTTCCAATTCTCGTCGTTGATTAATTGTTAGATGTGTTAGCGTTAGAAGTCACTCCTGGATTGCTTGCAGGAGCAGAGCCCGACACCCATCAGTTTTATGTCATGATAGTTTTGAATGGGTGATCGAATGGATAAAGACTCAAGAAGGTACATCTTCAACTCAAGAAAGCGGGCCTGGTATGTAGTTAGCAAGGGAGGTCTTGATCCAACTTCTATTAGTAAATGATTAAAGGGTGGTAGATGGAAGACTTGTGGGAAGGGTGAGCAAGACTGCTTCGGGAAATAGGCCTTCGAAAGCTTGAGGAAGAAAAACTCAGAAGCCAAGATCCTCTTGGTCCAGAGTTTCAAGGAGCTGAGGGGTGACTCGACTGGATCCTCCAATTCCAAGTCATTCAGTGCTAAGAAAATCATAGGAACCGATTAGAAACAATGCAACTTTTACAGTGATCCAACCTACATCATCCTATAACAGCTACAACTCGACTGGATCCTCCAATTCCGAGTTGTTCTAACACAGTATACAAAGAGATGGAAGAGAAACTGACATCCATAAAGTAAGAAGTCTCAAATGCCTTATACATTAACCAGAGCGACCAGCACTTCATCAAAACTTATAGAATGGGAGCCTATCTCAACCATCGACGCTTACAAAAATGGCGAAAACACCTACATATACTCAAAAAAAACAATAGCAGCAAAAACAAGACAGTGCATTAAAACATTGCATCTGCATGTCTTATGACAGTCTGCGCATGCAGAATCTGGCCGATCGTGCACCCAAGACTTGGTGTCCCCTCGGCCAAATTCAGACGGCTATTCTTTGTCAGATGCCACCTTAACTGCACATGGCCCCTGCAAGGGAAGTAGCTGAGCCATTAAGAGCTGAGCTAGCGTGTGCAGACCTCCTCCGGCTGGTCGAGGACTTGGTAGGGCTTCTTTAGAAGAAATGGTACATAGGACCCTCTCAAGTAGACCGCTTGCCAGACTCTTCGTACCCTATACTTAATGCATGAGGAGAGGCTTCAAACACCCCTTCTCACCTTCAATTACTTCAAGTAGAAAAAAGGCTTGAGGTCGAATCAAATGGCACCTGGAGACGCGATGATCCTTTTGGCAACTAGACTCGACACCTTTGGCCCCCTTTGCAAAGCTCTTTCTATTTCCCAAGTGACCATGGGCTATGACCCTACGTTTATCTCCGTAGGCACTTTCGGAGTTCGTGAATGGGAAGGGGCTAATCCTTGATTTTTAAAATCGCGATGAGCAAAACGTCGAGACGGCTTAATCTAGTGCCACACGTCCTTCTCAGATCTGACGATCGTGACTCACTCGGTGATATTGTGGGCCCGAGTCATGGACGCTTCTGTCACCTCGCGCATCGGGAAAATGATGGAGCTGCTCCTTGCGGTTTGGGGTCGCGATGGACGAAATGTCGAGATGGCTCAATTGGCCACCAGGTGTCCCCTTTGGATGGACGGCTGAGGCTGCTCCTCGATATTGTGGGCCCGCCTTTGGATGCTTTTGGCGTTTCGGGGTTCGGGGTTTCGAAATGTACAACGACATAGAAACTTCACCCTTTGAACTCGCAACTGCCGAAAAGCTGAAGCGACTAGATATCGCACCACGCGTCCCTTGGATGGACGGCTGCTATTCTTCCCTGTATACAATATGGGCGCGAACTATTTGCGCTAATCTCGGTGCAACTCTGCTATCTGCGATTTCCCACCAACCGCTGATCTGCTCATGTGGATGGATCAGGACCGTTGACACTATAATTTTGCCTGCTCGCTTGATTTTAAGTTCGAACAGGACTTCTTCTATGCGCTACGCTTGGGCGCTCCTCATACAACTTGTAGACTCGAATACTCTTATGCCTAGGACAAGAAATGTCACTAACATTAGGCTCCATGGGGGATAGAGTCATCCCTGTGATGCTCTAAGAACTCATTCCATAACTTCAGTGCCTTGTTGTTGGGCTATGGAGTCATGCTCAAAACATCCCACTGCTGAAAATACAGGCCGAAAAATAAAAGTAACAAAATAAAGCTACATGCTCAAAGGAGCTTATTTATATACAGTCCTAATGCTAATAAAATATTTTACACGGGATAGGTGAAATCAAACTTCCACCATAGCCATCTAAGTAGCTTCCTGGATAGAAACTCCTTCCTTCTATCGATGATCACCAGCAGATAGTGTAACCGTGGCAGCAGAACGGCTACACTCTTCAACTTCTCCTCATAGGCTGAAGTTGACATGAAATAGGGAGGCTCCAAGGCATAAAGGACATGCCACTCCATGTATTCGTCGACAGGGTCATAGAATGAGTGGCAGATTTCAGAAAATTGGTGACAGGCAGCCTCCTCTACTACAGAGTTGCTCACATGTGGTTGAATATCTTTGATAAGCACAAGTGAGTGGACAACTGACGTAGGCTCACTGATCTCAGGCGGTAGTTGTTCGTTGACTGGCTCTAGAATGAAATATGTGCTCAGTTGTTCCTCTGGTTCCTTTTCCTCTTCTTGGCTCTCCCCCGGGTCAGATTCGTATTCATCATAAGTAGGGACCATGGGGTGGTTCTTCTTGCTAACTAGTTCTTCAGTATCTTTATAGTGATTAAATGTAGGATAAGCTTGTTGCTCATCATCACTATAATATACATCAAAAAGGGGTTGTCCTTCATTGATATGACCCTCCTCCAGGATAGTGATCCCGTCAAAAATTTTCGTTTCAAGGACAGTGGGACCTGCTGCTTCTGGCTGCTCATACATAATCATTTTCTCTTTAATCCTAGGTAAAAATATATCGTGAGAAACCCCCTAGGGGAAAAGAGAAAAATCCTCTTCCACAACTAACCCCTCTTTTAAAAAGAGAGGGTCTTAGTCATCCTGAGCAGAGCTGCTAGGAACATCTGCTTCAACCCGATATCCAGGTGAGTCATCTACCATGGAGCACATTTTCTCTATAAACTCACAATTTCTACAAGAGGCATGTTGATTATTATGAACATCTAAAAGAACAGGTGCATCTGAAATAATGTCAAATGCTTCCGTTCTAGGGATAACACAATTAATATCATTCCACACCTCTATTTTTTCATGGAAAATGCTTTCCTCCATAGTAAAGGCTTTATCATGGACATGGTCTTCAAGGCCAACAAAGGCTTCATGAAGTAAAGAAAACTCCTCACAACAGTTTTCAAACAAACAATCAACAGGATAGTAGTCTTTACAAAATGAATTGAAAGTTGTATGAAAACCTGTTAAAGAGCAGATGCTCGCAGCGGGAAGAGATCGACACCACTCAAGAGAATCTCCCTTCAATGAACACCTAAAGAGATTAATTCGAACATCCTCATGCATGATATGGTGTTGGTGAATAGCCTCATGGAAGTCCAGTAAATGCTCAGCTGGTTCCTCCCAACTTGCTACATGAAATTCAGGGAGGAAATCTTCCCATTGGTCTCTATCAGGAAGTGCATTAGGAAACCCAACTATCTAGGAAAAGTCGCAGAAAGAAAACCTTTGAGCCATAATTTTCTCCATATCGAACCAGTGGAGTCGCCAATCGATCCTCGAATCATGGAGTCGCCAGGTGAAAGATGCACAGCTTCAAATATGTCTGGTCCTTGTTCACCATCAAAGGCCAGATTAATGTTTTCGTTACCCCAGGAAGCTTCTCAAGCTGGGAAAGAAGCTGCTGAAACCTTCTCGAGAAAGCTCCTTAGGGTTAGCTTTCAGGTGTGCTAACAGAAGTCACAGCTGAAACAGTGATGTGCAAACAATGGAATCGCCACAGTGGAGTCGCCAGGTGCACAGTAACAATATTTAAGGGCTCTAATGTCTGATGCACCTTCAGAATCAGAGGCTCAATGTCGTTCTTCCCAGACAAAATCTTCAACTTCGTCCCCGGCAACGGTGCCAGAAATGTTAGTGTCAGAAGTCACTCCTGGATTGCTTGTAGGAGCAGAGCCCGACACCCATCAGTTTTGTGTCACGATAGTTTTGAATGGGTGATCGAATGGATAAAGACTCAAGAAGGTACAGCTTTAACTCAGGAAACTGGGCGTGGCCCATAGATAGCAAGGGAGTTCTTGATCCAACTTCTGTCAGTAAAAGATTAAAGGGTGGTAGATGGAAGACTTGTGGGAAGGGTGAGCAAGACTGCTTCGGGCAATAGGCCTTCGGAATCTTGAGGAAGAAAAACTCAGAAGCCAAGATCCTCTTGGTCCAGAGTTTCAAGGAGCTGAGGGGTGACTCGACTGGATCCTCCAATTCCAAGTCGTTCAGCGCTAAGAAAATCATAGGAACAGATTAGAAACAATGCAACTGTTACAGTGATCCAACCTACATCATCCTATAACAGCTACAACTCGACTGGATCCTCCAATTTTGAGTTGTTCTAACACAGTATACGAAGAGATGGAAGAGAAAATGACATCATAAAGTAAGAAGTCTCAAATGCCTTATACATTAACCAGAGCGACCAGCGCTTCATCCAAACTTACAGAACAGGAGCCTAGCTCAACCATCGACACTTACAAAAATTGCGAAAACGCCTACATATACTCAAAAACAACAACAGCAGCAAAAACAAGACACTGCATTAAAACATTGCGTCTACATGTCTTCTGACAATCTGCGCATGCAGACTCTAGCCGATCGTGCACCCAAGACTTGGTGTCCCCTCGGCCAAATTCAGACAGCTATTCTTTGTCATACGCCACCTTAACTGCGCATGGCCTCTGCAAGAGAAGTAGCTGAGCCATTAAGAGCCAAGATAGCGTGTGCAGACCTCCTCTAGCTGGTCGAGGACTTGACAGGGCTTCTTTGGAAGAAATGGTACACAGGACCCTCTTGAGTAGACCGATTGCCAGACTCTTCATACCCTATACTTAATGCATGAGGAGAGGCTTCAACCACCCCTTCTCACCTTCAATTGCTTCAAGCAGAAAACAGGCTTGAGGTCGAATCAAATGGCACCCAGAGACGCGATGATCCTTTCGGCAACTAAACTC
>JASDQU010508144.1:43801-62133 GCA_032191745.1 Picea mariana
CCATTTCTTTTCCCTCTTCTATACTTACCCTAATTCCCCTTTTCTTTTTTCCCATCTATTCTCCCTTTCTAGTTCTTATACTTAGTCATTTTTCCAAAACGGTGGGTTCGCGGGTTGGAGGAATTTCGGATTCACATCTCCATCCACACCCTCACATCATGAGTTCGACCGACTATGTAACGTCCCCTGATCACCCTTTTCGGGGACACGCCACTAACTCAAAACCAAATTGTTCTGAAAACCGGTTGTAACACACCCAGCCACCTAGGCCGATCATGATACTTGAAACTATCATGCTCTGGTATACATATATATATATATCTAATAGAATTTTAAACAGACATAAACATTCTGTTCATACACATATTCATGCGGAAGTGACAGTAATACATCCATGCAATAAACACAGGAAATTCTGATAACATTCTAACACATGTAGAATATACATAGAATACAATTAACACATAATTGATACTTATATTTTTATGAGAAGACCCCCGACTACATGCAGACCTTGCACGAACCTCCCAACCTTAGACCACGCTTCTCCAAGCTATCAGCAGTGGGTCACCCCCGATCTAGGACTAAAATCCACCCAGAGCAAGGAAATCCTAGGATAGGTTGAGGCTACGAAAAAATTCACAATGAAAAATGAAGGATTCCCTCCAAGGAGCCTACTTATTCCCACTGCTCACAGACTCTCATTCCCCACATGCCTGTCCCACAACAGGAATATACACCTTCGCTATACCACAGTCCATCGACTACACTTCCCTTCCAGGGATTCAACAACATGCTGGATTAGGAATTCTCAGAGCTCTGTAGCTGTTGCTGGACTCCCTCCAGGATAAATCACTTCCCCAACAAACTCACTCACATGGAGAGAGTTTATTATAGGCCTGAAAACCTATTTCTTCAACCCACGAGCCTGAAAACCCACCTCTTCAAACCACATGCCTGATAACCTGATTCTTCTATTTGGATCTTCAATCAACCAGGTAATCACATAAGTAAAATCAAGTAAGGCAAGGGACGATTCAACGAATTATAGAGGTTCACAATGGAAAAAATAGGATGACTGCATGCTTTCTCAGTGCGGGAGTGCGTGCATGCATGGGACAAAGGATGGCCAAAATGGGGAGTGAACTCCTGAGGAAAAATGGTAAGATTGGTCATAATGGAGAGAATGGTGATTGCCAACCCCCGCAATGGTGGAAATTCCTACATACATTTGCATGTTTCCTGGATGACACTTGGATCTCCAGGAGCTTGTTCCTCTCCATTTGGAGTTATGTTCCTCTCCCCAGAGGAAACTTAGGATAACAAGGTTTATTCCCAAACTTTAGTAATTTAGGAAATATATTATAATATTCCCTTGGGTTAAGCCCTCAAGCTTAGCCCCTCTTTCCTAGCCTCTCAAACCCCTTCCCTTTCCCTTCCTAGGGGATATTAGTACCCCATAAATCTTTCTTTGTGGTTGGTCTACATGCATAGATGTGTTTTATTAATGATCTGCATAATTACATATACAAAAATAGGCTCATTGGCCTTAGCATCCAGGCTCTCCAGCCTAATAAACACATAAACCCACCAACTTATAATTTTTTGGCTCACCAGCCAATTAACTTCATTATACATCATTAAAATTCAATAGGGGCTCGGCCTTGAGGTATTACAATCCCCTCCCCATATTTTTTTATTGTCCTCAGTGAAACTCATTTACATAACATCAACAAGATTTTCAAAATATTCAAAAAGATGTGGGTATTCTACCCGCATAGCATCTTCATTCTCCCATGTCGTGTCCTCAGGACCGTACCAAGTCCATTGGACCTTTACAAGCCTTATGGCTTGATTTCATAATTGTTTGATTTTTCGGTCTAGAATGCGTACCGGATGCACTTGAAAATCACTTTCTTGCTCCACCTGAATCACATTCCAATCAATAACATGATTAGCATTAGGTATATATTTCTTAAGCAATGATACATGGAATACATTATGTATAGACATAGATGCATGTAATGAAATCATGTAAGCTACTGTTCCAATCATCTCTAGGATTTCAAATGACCCATAATATCTGGTTTCCAACTTGGAACAGTTTCCCAACTTCAGGGAACTTATGTTGGCCTTCACTTTCAAGAAAACATGATCACCCACTTTAAATTCCCTGTGATTTCTGTTCTTATCAACATATCTTTTCTTCCTATCTTGGACAACCTTTAAATTTTGTTTAATCTTCATCATTTTCTCTTCCATTTCCTTGAGCAATTCTGGCCCAACCACTTCTCTATCAGCTGGGTTGTCCCAACTTACTGGTGTGTTTCACTTTCTGCCATAAAGTGCCTCAAATGGGCTCATCTTCAGTGATGCTTGGTACCCATTGTTGTAGGAAAATTCCACTAAGTGTAGAAAATCTTCACATTTAGATGGTTTTTCAATCACATACATCCTTAGCATATCCTCTATCCCTTGGTTCACCCTCTCTGTTTCCCCATCAGATTCAGGTTGATAAGCTATGTTGAAGTTCAGATTTGTTCTGAACCCTTTGAATAACCCCTTATAGAACTTTGAGGTAAACTTTGGGTCTCTGTCAGACATAATTGTCTTGGGTATGCCATGCAAGCGTGCTACTTCCCTCATATAGATATCAACAACATTAGTTTTCTTGTGAGTAACATTCATAGGAATGAAATGGGAATATTTAGTAAGCTTGTCCACCACCACCATGATAGCATCATGCTACTTGCTTGTTCTGGGAAATTGGGTGATGAAATTGATTGTCACCACTTCCCACTTCCACTCAAGAATGGGTAATGGTTGCAGCAACCCAACTAGGTGTCTATGCTCAACCTTAACCTTCTAACACTCCAAGTATATCACAATGTATTCAAAAATATCCTTTTTCATGCCTGGCCAATAATATTGGCTCTTGACTGCTGAAAATATTTTTTTATATCTTGGGTGTCCCGCATAAGGTACATTATGCATTTATTTTAAAATTGTACCTCTCAATTCAGGATATTTGGGTACATAAATTATGTTCATGTACAAGAGAATTCCATCAATTCTCACTTTGTAAACTTCAACTTTCTGTTGCATTTTACCTTGCTGAAATTTTGTTACCAACTCCATGTACTGCAAATCAAATTTTGTAGCATCATAAATTCTACCTTTAAGATCAGTCTGACACATGCTAATGGCTGTAGCATGTAGTTCATGCACTCTCCTGCTAAGTGCATCAACCACTTTGTTCTCCTTTCCTTTGATGTGATTAATATCAAAGTCATACTCACAACGAAATTCCAACCATCTTCTCTGCCTAGAATACAAAGTTGGTTGATCAAACAAATATTTCAGACCATTATGGTCTGTCCTCAACTCAAACCTCTTTCCCATGAGGTAGTGATGCAGACCCCCTACCTCGGCAGGTTCTGCTGACCTCCCGGTCACTAGATCTTCTCAAACTCTCAAGTTGGAGTAGATCTTTCGAGTCCCTGTTGGAACCTCCATGAAATAAAATCCACATTTCCTATTATGAAACTTCTCCCATGCGAACAAGCATCCGGCCAAGCTTCTCCTCCATGCGACCACTAGTTGTGACCGCACACCTATCTAAAAGGCGTTTTGCGATTTCACGATTCAGGTATTTGTATGTGAGCCACCTCGACTCTTCCGACCTCTGAAACCCCGATAGGGGCCTAGTGTGTGCTAGCTCCTCCCTTATCCTCTTTCCATATGATCCCTCGCTACGACCAAGGGCCCAATCTTTTGAGCACGTCGATATTTCGTGTATCGGGAACTCACAATGTAGCTTTGATCCCTTTTCCTGACACTCGAACTTGCAAAAATCCTTGGGACCAAATATATGATCCATGACCCTCCGTGATACATTGGTATTGATCTCCCTTTCACATATTGGGACTTCACATTTCACGAAGTCAGAGGTTTGATCACCTCTCTTTCCCAATTCCCGATTTCCCGATCGGAGAATCCTTCTAGGCGCTAGCTCCTTTCCTCTATACCTTTTGAATTTGACGTTGGGATATGACCTGAGGCCCAACTATTAAGTGTTTTGGGACTTTGCGTTTCACAAATTCTAAATACTTCTCACCTCAGATCTTCCAATCCCTGAAACCTCGAAATTCTCCCTGGACAATCAACGATCCATGCTTTCTCCTTGATCGATGACTACAATCAAATCGTGGACTCAGATTTCGTGAGTTCTTATAACTCTGCCTTTTGAGCTTTCCCTCCTGTGAGTCAGGGAAATGATGATCTACTTCCACCTGTCCTCTGACGATGGATGGTCCCGATGGTTTCAAGAATTTGTGTTTCACGATATCCACTCTCCTGTGCAACTCCAATGGGGTTAAACCTTGTGCACACTCCCTAGATCCAACGACTATTGGCCCACACACTCCCAGATGCTACAACTGAGATCTGTTTCCTCTTGCACGCTATCCTATGTGCCTGGACATGAGATTCAATGGTCTAGATTTCCTCCTCTGCAGCTGATCTAATGGCTGTCGACGCTCCTCCTCCAGAGCTTTCGATTTCTTCTTGAATTGGAAGATTTCCAATGTTTCAAAGGACCCAACCTTTGATTCTTTTGCTGTGAGCCCGATGTCTTGAGTCTCACCTACATTCTAAAGACGTTGTCTCTCCTGAGATTTTGGACTTGGAATAAGTCCACTCCTGCACAGTCCTTGTGCTTTCTCTCTTGAGCTTTCAAATTGCTCAATCTCTAAGGGACTCATCCCTTCCGCGTCTTCCCAAAATACTTCTGGTTCCCTCCTAGAATGTTTTGCGCTCAACCTCCTGAGATTTCGAACTTGAAACAAGTTCTCTCCTCCGCACACTCCTTGTGCTTGACCAACCTTCAACTGGCTGTCTTTCAACACTTTTTCTGAGTGTTGGCCTGGTGCACTCCTTGTACAGGCCTTCCTCCATAGTGCTCAACAACTTTGTCTCCTTGAGCTTCAACTACTCGGACGTCAAAGGTATCTATCCCTTCTGTCCCTCAAAGAGATGCAAGTTCCCTCTTGGCAACTTTTGCTCAAGCACTCCTTGTTGAGCTTACAGAGTGTTCAACAACTCTGTGAGTGTCTTATCCTAGACACTTATCTTCTCACAGAACTTGAAACAGAGTTCCTTCGTGCACTCCTTGCACTCGCTCGATGCCAACTTGGCAGAGCTCTACATAATCCTCAACAATTTTGTTTTCTCTCTCTGTGCCCTCCTCTACACAGTCCTACCTCCAAGGTGTTCAGTAACCTTGAGGTTCTCCTTTGAGTTTATGATTCCTCTGGTGCACCCTCCTGGCACGTTCTTTCCTGAATTCCACAAAACTTAGATGTGCACACTTGCACTGCCTCACATAGTCCTCAACACTCTGTCATGAAACCCCTTGAATTAAGCCACAAAAGAACCCAAACTGAAATAAAAAAAAACTCACAGACAACAAATTCTATCTATACCCTGCAGACGGAATCTAACATAAATCTACAACATACATTCATAAGAACATAAAAGATGACATTCACCAAATACACATAGACACACAAAGAATCTCATGCTGGAAAAACTACTCTTTGTATTAATATGGATGTCATATTAAAATATGGGTTAGCTCGGACTGCAACAAAGTCTCGAATCTCTCTTTCTTCTCCTCTAACATAATCTGCCTCTAATGAATCTAGATACAAAGATATTTTTACAAAAGGGGCTCCTCGAGCTCTTCCCTACAAGCTACCTACTCTCATTAATTTACATTGAATTACATTCAATGGATGTATAGTCTAGATCGGATCTAGATCTTCAGCCTATCAACCATTAAAGGCAACTCTATCTACATCATGTACAAAGGCAACAATTTGGCTCTTCCAGCCTTACAAACATTTAATTACAATTTAAAATTTTAAAATGAGAGGGCTGGCGCCTCTCCCTTCCTTGAATGTGCGTTGAATGTTCTATCTAGATGGCGCATTGCTGGGTTGGAGTGATGCTCCTGCATCATACTCCACTACTATGAAAAATTCATGAGCTTTCCAGCTCTGTTGAAATCCACCTGGATCCCAAACTGTTTTTTCGAGCTGTTCATCTACTCCACTGCTTCGCTGTTGCTGCTGCTACTTCTTCCCTACTGCTATGGCGGGCTCCCTTCTGCTTAGCTTCCCTTTGCTGACTGCTTCTTGCGCTGACCTCAATATCAACCTCCTTATTTCTTCTATCTCCCTATCCAACTATTCCAATGGCTGGCTCTCTTTATGTAGTCTTCTCTGCTGCACTGCCTCCTCGTTGATGGGCAGATCGACTTGATTCCCCTTGCGATTTTCTCCATCTCTTGTGGCCTTATCTTGCCACCTTGCTACATAATTCAGTTCTGTAGTCTCATCATTGAGCTACTTCTCAAATTCCTCCTCTGACAACTTGACTGTCATCTCTCCTGCTGGCATATCTCCAGCTTCCTCCAACTACTCCTTGGGTTGGTATGCTCAATCTTCTATTGTAGGCCTCGATGCTGCAGTAATCATCTCTTCAGCTTCCTGGCCAAAATTTTCAAGCAGTTGTGTCGAATTCCCTTCTCCCAAAATCTGCATGACTATCTGCTCATGATAGTCATCTACTGGTTCTAGATTTTTCAACCAATCCTCCAACATCTCTAAATCCTTCTCCCATGGAGTGAGAACCTTATCTGTATGCTCTTGTTCTGATGGGGAAGATTCTGATGTCTACTCCATTTATTCTTCCTCTATGACAGTCACTGCTGGCTGTCCTTCTTCTGTTGTTGCATCTACAACACATGCTTTGGACTCAACTAGGATGCTTGGTAGGAATATCCGAATTCCCCCAATGATCAAAATATGCCTCTGATCTTCCTCCATCAACTCTCCTTGCTGATATGAACTCTCAGCTGAGTTCATCTTCTCTCCCTTGCCCACCTGGAAAATTGGGATTTATGGCCTACCCTCCTAGCAGTCTATGATATCCTCCGATGATCCCATCTCATTTCCCACCTGGAAATCTGAACTTTCTTCATTGCTCACCTGGCAGTTTCTGAGACCCTTCTCTGATCTCTTCTCCTCATCATCACTGAGACTCTTCCCAGTTTCTGGCTCATAGATGTGAACCATCTCCTCTTCACCTCTGAGGCTTTTAACATACCTCAATTGCACCCTCAACAACCTTTGTTGTCCTCTAGACAACAATTTCTAAATGAACCACTTCGCCTTCTTCTTCATGGGCCATTCATACAACCTATGCAATTTTGCATCCTGTTGCATTTGAAATGAAAGCTTCTCCATTCATTCTATCATCTCAATGTGTTACTTATCCATCTCAGCCTTGATTTTCTGCTGGCGGTATTTTCCTTGACCACTCCTTTGGCCTTCAGTAGCCATCCTCTTCTTATCCACCTGAAATCTACAGATGAAAATTCTCGCTCTGATACCACTTGACGTAGGCGCCCTACCTTGGTAGGGTCCACTAACCTCCTGGTCACTGGATATTCTCAAACTCTCGAGCTGGATTAACTCTTTCAGGTCCCTTCTAGAACCTCCATGAAATAAAATCCACAGGTCCTATTATGAAACTCCACCCGCGTGAACAAGCATCAGGCGCAAGCTTCTCCTCCACGTGACCACCGACTATCACCGCACGCCTATCTAAAAGGAATTTCATGATTTTGAGAGTCAAGCATTTGTATGTGAGCCACCTTGACTCTTCCAACCTCTAAAACCCTAACATGGGCCTAGTGCGTGCTAGCTCCTCCCTTATCCTCTTTCCATATGACCCCTTGCTACGACCAGGGGCCTAGTCTTTCGAGCGCGTTGAGATTTCGCATATCGAGAACTTGCAATGTATATTTTCTCCCTTTTCTCGACACTCAAACTTGAGAAAATCCTTTGGACCATATCTACGGTCCACAACCCTCCATGATCCAATGATCCTGATCTCTCTTTCGCATATCGGGACTTTACGTTTTGCAAATTCATAGGATTTCTCACCTCTGTTTCTTGATTCCCGATTTCCCGATCGGAGAATCCTTCTAGGCTCTAACTCCTTTCTTTTAGCCCCTTTGACTTTGATGTTGGGCTATGATCTGGGGCCCAACTATTAAGTTTTTTGAGACTTTGCGTTTCATGAATTCAAAAGACTTCTCACCTCAGATCTTCCGATCCCCGAAACCTCGAAATTCTCCCTGGGCAATCAACGATCCATGGTTTCTCCTTGATCAACGACTATGATAAAATTGCAAACTCGGATTTCATGAGTTATTGTAACTCTACCCTTTGAACTTTCCCTCCTGTGAGTCAGTGAAATGCTGATCTATTGCCACCTATCCTCTGAAGATGGACGATCCTGATGGTTTCGGGACTTCACATTTTGCGATATCCACTCTCCTATGCAACTCCAACGGGGTTAAACCTTGTGCACGTTTCCTGGATCCAATGACTGTTGGCCCACACGCTCTCAGATCCTACGTCTAAGATTTGTTTCCTCTTGCATGCTCTCCTGTGTGCCTGGACGTGAGATTAAACAATCCATATTTCCTCCTCTGCAGCTGATCTAATGGCTACAGACGCTCCTCCTCCAGAGCTTTCGATTTATTCCTGACTTGTAATATTTCCAATGTTTCAAAGGCCCTGATCTTTGATTCTTCTGCTGTGAGCCCGATGTCTTGAGTCTCACCTGTGTTCTAAAGACGTTGTCTCTCCTGAGATTTCAGACTTGGAATAAGTCCAATCCTGCACAGTCCTTGTGCTATCTCTTCTGAGATTTCAACTCACTCAATATTTAAGGGAATCAACCCTTCTACGTCTTCCCAAAATACTTCTGGTGCCCTCCTGACACATTCTATGCTCGACCTCCTGAGCTTTTGAACTTGAAAAAATTTCTCTCCTCCGCACACTCCTTGTGCTTGACCAACCTTCAACTGGCTATCTTTCAACACTTCATTTGAGTGTTTTCCTGGTGCACTCCTTGCACAGGTCTTCCTCCATAGTGTTCAACAACTTTGTCTCCTTGTGATTCAACTGCTCGGACCTCAAAGGTCTCTGTCCCTTTTGTCCCTTGAAGAGATGCAAGTGCCCTCTTGGAAACTTCTTCTCAAGCACTCTTTGCTGAGCTTACAGAGTGTTCAACAACTCTGTGAGTGTCTTCTCTTGGACACTTCTCTTCTCACAGAACTCAAAACAAAGTTCCTTCGTGCACTCCTTGCACTCGCTCGATGCCCACCTGGAAGAGCTCTACAAAATCCTCAAAAATTCTGTTTTCTCTCTCTGTTCACTCCTCTACCTAGTTCTACCTCCAAGGTGTTCAATAAATTTGAGGTTCTCCTTTGAGTTTATGATTCCTCTGGTGGGCCCTCCTGGCATGTTCTTGCTTGAATTCCATAGAACTTAGATGTGCACACTTTCACTGGCTCATAGATTCCTCAACACTCTGTCATGCAACCCCTTGCATTAAGCCACAAAAGAACCCAGACTGAAATCAAGAAACCTCATAGACAAAAAATTCTATCTATACCCTGCAGAAGAAATCTAACATACGTCTACAACATACATTCATAAGCACATAAAAGATGACATTCACCAAATACATATAGACACAGAAAGAATATCATGCAGGAAAAAATGCTCTTTGTATTAATATGAATGTGCTATTACAATATGGGTGAGATCGGATTGAAACAGAGTCTCGACTCTCTCTTTCTTCTCCTCTAACATACTTTACCTCTAATGAATCTAGATACACGGATCTTTTTACAAAAGGGGATCCTCGAGCTCTTTCCTCCAAGCTACCTACTCTCATTAATTTACATTGAATTACATTCAATGGCTGTCTAGTCCGAATCAGATATAGATATTCATCCTGTCAACCATTAAAGGCAACTCTATCTACAACCTGTACAAAGGCAATGATTTGGCTCTTCCAGCCTTACAAACATTTAATTACAGTTTAAAATTTTAAAATGAGAAGGCTTGCGCCTCTCCCTTCCTTGAATGCGCATTGAATGTGCTGTCTAGCTGGCGCGTTGCTGGGTTGGAGCGATGCTCCTGCATTAGGTAGTTCATCCACTTCTTCAAAGCATGCACTATGGCTTCCAACTCCAAATCATAAGTGGCATAGAGCCTTTCATTCTCTTTCAGTTTTCTGGACTCGAAACATATCACAAACTGTTCTGACTGAGGAATCCACCAAGTCCTTCTTTGCATGCATCTGTGCAAACCACCAAAACTTCATTTGGATCAACAATCCTCAGAATTGGAGTACTGGTTAATAGCTTCTTCAATTGCTGGAAACTCTTTTCACACTCTACTATCCATTGAAACTTCACCCATTTCCTTTGGAAGGAAGTTTTTGGGTGAGCAGTTCTCGAAAACCCTGCAATGAACCTTCTATAGTAACCCGCTAGACCCATGAAGGATATAAATTTTCTCACATTCTTAGGTGCTGTCCACCCTTTAATGGCCTCAATATTTTCAGGATCCACTACTATCCCTTCTTCGGATATGATATGCCCCAAATAGTGGATTCTGTTTTCATAAAATGAGCACTTTCTCAATTTGGAAGACAACTGGTGATCTCTTAACACTTGTAACACCATCCCCAAATGATGCTCATGTTCTTCCTCCGACTTGGAATACACAAGTATGTCATACAAAAAGACAATGAAAAACTTGTCTAAGTATTCTCGGAAAACACCATTCATCAAGCACATAAAAAGAACTGGTGCATTTGATAACCCAAATGGCACCACTGTGAATTCGTAGTGACCATACCTTTCCCTGAAGGCGGTCTTGCTAATGTCTTCATATCTGATCCTTAATTGATGATATCCTGACCCAAGGTCAATATTTGAGAATATCTTTGCATCCTTTAACTGATCAAATAGATCATCGATCCTTGGCAAAGGATACTTGTTCTTTATAGTCACTTTTTTCAACTGTCTGAAATCGATGCACAATCTCAATGTCCCATATTTCTTCTTCAAAAACAAGACTGGGGCACCCCAAGGTGATACACTTGGGAGTATATACCCCTTCTTCAAAATCTCTTCAAGCTGCATTTGCAACTCCTTCAACTCTGGTGTACTCATTCTGTAAGGAGTCTTTGATACTGGAGCTTCTCCAGGCATCAAATTTATAGAGAAATCAATATCTCTCTTTGGGGGTAGTCCTGGTATCTCCTTGAACACATCCTAAAAATATTTTAGGGCTGAGTCATCCTCCAGATTTGGAACCTTATCCTTAGGTGCTTCCTCCATATGAGCTACAAATAATTGACATCCCTTACTATAACACTTCTTCAACTGCATTGCTGAGATCTCTCGGACAGTAACTGCCCTAGGGATTCCTTGGACTGCTCTTGAGTTCCCTTCCTCATCCAGGAAAGTAAATTCCTTGTTATGATAGTCTAAGATAGCATGGTGTTAGTCCAACAAATAAATACCAATTAGATAGTCATATGAAACCAATGGTAGTGTTAGCACTAGAAGTCACCTCCAGATTGGGTTGGAGGTAAGCCCAGTACCCATCAAAGTTTTTATGTCATAGGTTGGTTTAAAGAGGTCAAATAAGTGCAAACTCAAAATCTGAATGATGTTCAACACAGGACTAGACAGGAAATGCACAAGGAAGTGAGGGCTACGTTAAATTCAGTCAGGAAATTGAGTTAAATCAAGAGCAGAGGGAAGACTTAGGAGAAATATGAATGAGACTTCTCTGGGCATCAGGCCTTCCAACAACAATGGGAAGAAAACTCAAAACTTAGGAGCCTTCTTAAGATCAAGTTTAGACACTAAAATATGTCTACTAGGGACACATTTACAACTGCAGCATGAACAAACCTCCATCATCCTGCAACTACAACAACTTCGAAAGGATCATCCATGCTCGATCCATTCAATCGGAGAGGGGAAAGAGAACACAGGGATATGAATAAAACTGACCGCGATACCTCTATAATCAAACCTCCATTACAACAGCATAACGATCCTCGACTGGATCATCCATGCCCAATATTTTTAAACAACTTTACAAACAAAATTAAAGAGAAAGGAGGATGAATTCTGTTAACATGAAAGTCTCAAGTTGATTACATAACTAGAGAACAACTATGGTAGAACAAAATTACATATTGGGAGCCTTGCTCAACCCAAAGACCGTTACAAAACAACAAAATTCCCTACATATACTCAAGAATTTCGTAAACAACAATAGAGGGATGCTTGAGCTTCCATGGCACTGTGTCATCTCAGTTAGACTGCACCTACAGTCTCCCTCACACATGCCTTTCTTTGTCAAATGCAATCTAGGATCTGCAAGTCCCTCTGAGTCTCCCCGGCCAGACTGCTCATGCAACTTGCTGTCAGATGCAATCTCAGACTGTCTGGGCTGACAGACTACCTTCACGAGATCATGGATGACCCAAGTCAAACTCAATGCTTGGAAGATGTGGTGGTCTCTCCTTGACCGTCTGCTACTTTGTTGGACCTTTTCAAAGGGACTCGATTGGCGGACGTGGATGGAGCTGACGAGGATGAGGCGATGGTCACGACCAGTAGGCGACTAGGTATGCATGGGCGCTGAGGTGTAAATGTGCGGGGGTGATGCAGCATAGGGAGAGGATGTGGAGGCAAAGGGGAGGCTGCAGTGGTGTGAGTGGGGGATAGAGGAATGCGATAGATCGGGATGGTGATGAGTGGAGGACAGGTGTGAGGGAGTGAGAGGCGAAAGTGGGGACAATAGCATAGGTGGAGGTGACATGGGAGGGGAAGTGGAAGACACATGTCCGGAGGTGAGAGTGGGAGCGGGAGAGGGATATGTGACAGACAGAGGAGGGAGGATGAGTGGGAGACATGTGTTGGAGGGAGCGGAGCAAAGGTGGTAAGCAGAGGCGATAACCGATCTACTCGGAGGGGGGGCCCCAAGTTAATGAGGAGGCACCACTTTAGTGGGGGGCTCGCACTTAGAAACCGCCAACTCGGACCCCCCCCCTCGTTAAAGGCAAAATGTCAGGGGGGGTCCAATATGGGCTATGTACCATAGATCTGAGTATGCCAAGATCGACCACCTAGATCTACGTGCACCTTATTGCAACATGCCAAAACATCACATCAACCCTGGAGAACTTAGGATAAATGCCATTTGTGGTTTTTTTAGCTCCTTTTCTCGCATTTTTTTCACCCAAGGCTCAACTCCTTGGGGAAATACCCCCATTACAAAAATATTTGCTAATAGGTAGGATGTTCAAATCTTCCTTGGTACTTATCCCATTCATGTCCACTAGACATGATTTAACCAGCTCAAAAAATTTTCTCTTGGTTTTTGTAGCCAGCTGTACCAACGAAGATTTCTCATGCTTGATTCTTGGAAAAAGAAATATATCCACAACTTTCGGATCTATGTTACTATGACTAGCTCCTAAATATATCAAAATAGTAAAGGCATAGTTATTGATCATATCTTCAACTTCAATCATGTGTGATTGAAACTCAACTTGCTTGTTGTCCAGGGCTGCATATATCCTAGGTATACTTCTGCCCATGTTCTCCACTGTTTCTTCTTGCTGTACATTGTGGAAAACTCTCAGTTTGTCATTTTTGTGAGGACAATCTCTATACTTGTGGTCTCCTTTACAACCCCAACATTGAATGGGTGCCTGCCTTGGCCTTTGCCCACCTACCTCAACCATTTTATGCTTTCTAAAAGATGGTTGTCCTTGAGGACTATTTCTAAAAAATGGAGGCTTGTTCCCCTTCTGCCTATGTTCCTTCTTGAACTTCTTCTTGTCCTCCCAAGCCTTCTGGAAAGTAGGCTTTCCTTTTTTCTGATCATATAGGCATTTTTCTCTCCTTATGGTTTCTTCCAGAGTCTTGGGATCATCATATTGGATTTTATCGCTGATGAAAGATGGAAGTTCACTCAGGTACCTCTGAATATTAACTGTCTCATCCTTGATGAAGGAGACATACTTCAACAACTCTAGAAATCTCCTTTCATATTCATCAATAGTCATACTGCCTAGCTTAAGTTCAAATAAATCTTTCATATTTTTATCATAATACCTCTTGGTTAGGTATTTCTTCTCAAAATGCCTCTTGAATTCCTTCAAAGTCACATTTTTCTCTCTGAGGTGCTACACTTGCACCAACTGATCCCACCACATGGATTCCTTTCCTTTAATCTAGTAGATAGAAATCCTTCCTTTTGCATGAGAAGAGTAGTTATGCAATTGGAAGTACTTCCTCATGCCTAGCAACCATGTCTCAACATCTTCATCCTTCTTGTGCTTTCCATCAAAAGTAGGAGGTTTGATCTTATTCATTTCTCCTTTCAACTCATCCACCCTAGATCTCCTATGCTCCCTAACAGGGGATGGACCTCAGCTACTGTGTGATATTATATGGGAATGATTTTGGGAGTGGTGGTGATGTCTGCTACCACTCCTTGATTTTCCTTTCTTCTTAGGGGTCCCATGGCTTTCTGATTTGCTGGAGCCACTCTCATTATCCAACTTCTTCTCAATTCTATCCAGGATTTTCATTAACTTCATATTGAAGTCTTCCTGCTGTTCCTTGGCCTTCATAAGCCTCTGATTTTCAGCCTTGTGTCTCTAGAAATATGTATGTAATTTTCTGATGGTCTCAAGCAGATTCATGTCTTCCTCCTTTTCTCCTCCATGTCCAATGGAGTTGGTCCCTTCCATATCCAACTGGACATTCAACCCTCTGATTTCATATTCTTGACTGAAGACTACCTGAGTATCCTCCATCACTCTACACTCTATGATGACTCTAATATGATAGCTATTAATTCTTCAAAAATGTGCAGCCAACAGAACTTTGTCAGGCTAACTGTTCTTCATAATTTCCTAAGAACATGAACCATTCTGATTCATTAATATATATCATAATTCTTTTTTGCTAATTTTCTGGGAAATTGACTATTTAGATCAAATTTCCAGGTGAACATTTTTCTTCCACTGTTCAATACCTTTCCAATGCCTGCTTCCATGCTAAATTCTAAGTTTTGGGTAGGAAGTTATGGCTACTTGAATAATTTGTCCCTTTTCTGTACTTTAAACAAAACTTTCGGGCGCTAGCCCCTTTCCTTAGGCCCCCAAATTTATGTGACTAGGGGCTGTGACCGAGCGCTAATTATTAGGAGCTTATCATGTGCTTCGGGCCTCTGGGGCTCCAGAAATTTGGGGCTTCGGAAGATCTACCTCCACTACAATACATTTTCCCCGAATGCTAATTCTCTAAATACTCGGAGGACGTATAGATCGATGATCCTCATTCCTTGTTTAGATCAATGGTGGATCGGAGCTCTGGGAATACGAGATTCGACTATTTTCAAAGTACCTTATAACAAATCTCTCGGACCATTGAAATGGACAATCCATGAAGGAAAATGGATCTATGGTCCACATACTATGCTTGGATCAATGGTGGATAGGAGATCCGGGACTCCGATCTTTGGCAGTTTCCAAAACACTTCACTATCAATCTCCCGAAGTACTGACCCATCGAATATCCCCTCTCTTGCCTCCATGTGTCATATGTGATCAATGGTCATGATGGACTCCAACCTTTGGGCCTCTAAAAGTCATCGACCGCAAAAATTCTGTAATGCAATCCCCCAGAGTACCCTTCCTCCAGACTACGAATCTGTCGCCGTGTGTCCCCTCTTGATGGACAATGAGGATTTACTCTGCTCTTCGGAGCTTCCAAACTCTTCATACTTAACAATTCTTAAACAAGTTCCTCTGGAGTGCTAATTTTTTGGACAGCAGGATCTGGCGCCACATGGAAGAACTCTAGAAGTGGACATGTGGCCAAATCCGAGGGGTGACACATGTCAATCTCCAAATGGAAAAACAACCTTTCAAAAGCTCAAAACAAACTAACACGTGGCACACATCATGTGTGTCCACATCACCCCCAGGTGACGTCACCTTCAAGTCACTTTGAAACTTTAGGACTTAAGGAATCCGAGACTTCGGAGGTCCATAAGTTCTTCCAACAACTTTCCCCGAACACCGGACTCCCGAACTGCTTAAAATTCTGGGGCCCACGACGTACAACTGTCACCAATCAAAGTGGTGACATGTGGCCCCATCGTTGAGTGACTTGTGTCGGGTTCCAATCGATCCTCAGGGCATGTCAAAAGTACGGAAATGAGTGACATGTGGTGGGCCTATGTAGGTCCATGTCACCCTAGGTGATGTCTTCTTGCCACGTCATACCCAACGCTTCGGGACTTCGAGGATTTCCTACCTTCAAAATTTTCTCCAAGCTTCCGAACTACTGAACTAGTCCACGCCACACTCGGTGACTTCATCATGTCACATCACTTCGACAACCCAAGACTTAGACAATTTTTTATTTTCACAAAACTGTCGAACTGTCAAACTGCTGAATTTCCAAACGCGTCCACGCACCCTGTTATAATGAGATTTGCCTCACCATTTCTATCTTGCACAGAGGGCCTTTTTCCATTTTCCTATGCAGACTTGTCATCCCCTTTTGATGAATCTAGAGCCAAAAGTATACATTTTTACACATATACGCTCCCTATAATATATGCAAGATGCGTATATGTTGGTTGCTCCACTACAACGCACGTACATCAAGATTTGTGCCAGAAAATACAAAATGAGGTTGGGTTTCCATGTCATGATAGAAGATCTCTGATCCTTGGCCTTCCACATACTAGAAACGTTCTGACTTGGCCCTTCAGTTGCATTCTGAAGGATATAAAAGCACAATTTCGAGCTATGGAAAAGGAGGAGAAAGCATTCAACTTTGAGAGAAAAGTTACTCTGGAGAAATTACTTCATATTGAGTTTGCATCCCTTTGTCCCTCAAGTTTGAACACAGTGTTCAACCCCCAAGCTCTTTCCCTATTGTTGAGAGAACCTCATTGACTCTCTTCTATGAGCTTGCTTTTGGTGGAGGATTGAAGTGGTGGAGGCCCAATTGGAAGGAACTTGTTTTCTTGGTTTCGAACCGTGCCGACAAGGAAGTCTGTAATGTTGTCACTTCTGTTGATCAATTATTAATAGAAATACTCCTTTCTCGTCCTATTGGTCTCTTGCAAATACATGATTATTATCCATGGGCGTGTTTGTAATTTTTATTAATGGATTAGGCTATCTAATGTGATAACCCCTTTATATCATCACTATATACTTACTCTGCTCGTTTGTTAAGAACTTATTGCAGGTATAAATCTTTGGGTCGAAGTGCTCAACGGTGGAACATCATCGAACGTTGGATCGAGGTAGGCCTCTTTCTTGTCTTGCACATTAGTTTATATAGTATATGTTGGAATTGAGTTGATTTCTACAGTCATACCTATCTGTTGTGGTTTACCCTTGGCCATAGATATTTTTTCCCTCGTAACACAATTGGCGACTCCACTAGGGAGAGATCTTCCTTCTAAGGGTTGAAGTAATTTTTCTTCCTGCATTTCTCTTTTTCCTTTGTGTTTCTTGTCATATCACTGCTTGACAGATTCTGTTCACTCGGGGTTTGAGTTTTTAGCCTTCTTACCTTTGCCTGGCCTTGTTTTAAATCATATACGCTCCTTTTGCCCAGACAGTTGCGCATACATGTTTGATGTCTTACTTCAGGATGCATATATACACCCCGTTCTCTTGAATAGTTGTGTATGCCACTTCCCTTTGCTTGTTTGCTTGGTTTAGTGATTGCTGGGTGAGTTTTGAGGATTGCTGAGCCTTCTTAGGCCTCTGTAGTGCATGTTGAGTTTATATAGGTTGACATGAAACCTTTTGGGAGTTGAATTTTTGGGCGTAGTCTTTTTCTTTGTTTTTCATCCTTGTTTTCCTTGAACCCTGGGCTGTTTGCTTGGCTACTTGGTATTTTGCTTGATTTATTTCATTTATACACAGTAGAATTTATATATCAGGTTGCTTTACAGTCCATGAATTTTCTCTTTAATATATTGAAAATACAAAAAATAGGCATTTTGCATTGGTCAACATTTTTGTCTTTGAGTCTTTATCATTAGCTTAGTTCATTTAGTGAAATATTGCATTTTACTTTTGAATTGTAGAGTTGAAATTTAAAATTGCATTGTTTTTATTAGCATATCATTCATTGAAAAGTTAAAGATAGATTTTGCATTATATTCATATCCATTTTCTTGCAGAGTCATAACATCATGAGTTTCACTTCCATACCTTTTTGATTAATCATGACCAATAAAATTTACGCTTTAAACTAAAATTGATTAGTCACGATTTTATTTTTTAGGGTGCACAAACTAGTCTAGGATTTAGTGCCTTGGAATAGG
>JASDQU010508145.1:7879-26758 GCA_032191745.1 Picea mariana
AGAAGTTGTATAACCTGAGGACGAGAGACAGAGACTCAGTGACTGAGCATATGAAAGCCTTCAATACTATGGTAAGTGAATTATTATCTATTTAGATTAAAATTTCAAATGAATATAAGTGTATCAGTCCACCATGCTCTTTACCAAACTCATGGGATAGTCTGGTTGTGTCCATAGGTAGTAATACAACTACCTTGAGTTTTGATGGTGTGGTATCATCCTTGTTGTCGGAAGAGATGAGATGGAAGAACATGGAAGGATAGAGCACATATGCATTATTTGCAAGAGGATTCTCCCGGGAAAGAAATAGATCTAAGTCCTCAAGTGGGAGATAAAAATATAAGGGAAGATCTAAATCTCCCAGAAAGTTTGTAAAGGTGTGCTGGAGATGTGGAAAAGAAGTGCACTTCAAGAAGCAATGTAGATCCAAGAACATTGAGAGAGTGAAGGGATCTGAAGGTTCTCCCTCTACAAAAGAAAATACCTCCAAGGTATAATGAGGAGATGTGTACTTGGATTATTCAAGAACACATGGAGATCATGAGCCATGGTTGGTTGAATTGTGTGCATCATTTCATATGATTCCCCATAGGGAGTGGTTCTGTGAATAACAAATGTATGATGGAGGTAATTTTTTCCTATGTGATGAATTGATGACCAAAATCATAGTTCAAGGAAGAGTCAAGTTTAGGATTATAGATGGAAGGGTTAGAACACTTCATGGTGTTATGCACATCCCAGGATTGGCCAAAAAATTGATTTCTATAAGCAAAATGGACGATGCAGGGGTAAAAATAGTATTTGAAAAAGAAACCTGCAGGATGGTTCAAGGAGAAATGGTGTTGTTGAAGGGAGTTTGTATTGGAACTCTATATAAGATTAAAGGAAGCACTATTAGTGATGGGTGTAATAGTTCCATTGTTCCTGATATTGGAGCTGAAGAATAAAAAACTCCTACAACCTCTGGAGAAAAGGTTATGTTGTGGCATCAAAGACTAGGGCATATCAGAGAGAAGGGTCTTCGACTACTACACGATAAAGGTATGGTTTAAGGTATGTCTAAATTATCTATGGATTTTGATTTATGTGAACATTGTGTATATGAGAAGCAAAATCTGGCAATATTCCCCTCTGGTGCAATGAGGGCAGAAGGAATTTTACATCTAGTGAACAATGATTTTTTTGGACGTGTGTCGGTTCCATCATTGGGAAAATGTGTGTACTATGTCTCATTTATAGATGAATTATTGAGGAATACTTTGATATATTTCCTTAGGAATAAATATGAAGTCTTTGACATGTTTAAAGAGTTTAAGGTTCATGTTGATAATCAAACAAAGAAAAGAAGTAAGGTGTCACATATGGATAATGGTGGAGAGATTTGTGGGAATGAATTTGAAGAATTTTGTAAGAAATGCAGTATAGCAAGGAAACAGACTACTCATTATACACATCAACATGATGGAGTTTCAGAAAGGATGAACAAGATGCAGATGAAAAAATAAAGGTGCATGCTTAGTGGTGTTGGGTTAGGGAAATAATTCTGGGTAGAGGCAGTGGGTATTGCATGTTACCTGATCAATTGATCACCCTCATCAGTGCTAGATGACAAGACTCCACATGAGGTATGGAATGGTAAGAAACCATCTCTCACACATCTCAAGGTATTTGGATGTGAGGGCTATGTTCATGTTCCAAAGGAAAACATGGGTAAGCTAGATAAGAAGGTTGAAAAGTGTATCTATATTGGGTATAAAGATGGTCTCAAAGGTTATAAGATTTGGAACACAAAAACCAAGCAGTTTGTGTATATCCAAGATGTGGTATTTAGATAAATGAAATATGTTTTCAAACATGAAATACTACCAAGTAAGGAAGAACTAGGGAAGAAAGAGTTTGAGTTAAAGGATGATGAATCAAACTCTACAGAAGAACACGAATTAGAAGAAGAAGATCCTCATACTCTAGTATTGCGGAGATTAGTTTGGGAGAAAAGGATACTGAAAAGGTATACTCCATATGATTTCCATTCAAAGTTTTCTTTGTCTATTAGTGATGATGATCCTAGAACTCTTAGGGAGGCAGTGAATTCAGAGGATGGAAAACTTTGGAAAAATGCCATGGTTGAAGAAATGGTATGCTTGGATAAGAATGAGGCTTGGGATCTAGTGGAGTTGTCGACCGTAATAAATATGATTGGCATCAAATGGGTATTTAAAAAGAAGCTAAATGTAGAAGGAAAAGTGGAGAAATACAAATCTCAGTTAGTAGCAAAGGGTTATTCCCAGGTCGAGGGAGTTGATTTTGGTGATATTTTTTCTCCTGTTGCCAAGTTAACCTATATTATATTTATGTTATTTGTTGTTGCTGCATTTGATTTTGACATAGAAAAAATGGATGTGAATACAACATTGCTACATGGGGATTTGGAAGAAGAAATCTACATGAAGCAGCCATAATGCTTTGTTGTGAAGGGAAAGAAGGAGTTGGTATGCAAGCTGAAAAAGCATCTATATGGTTTAAAACAATCACCAAAGATGTGGTATCAAAAATTTTATATTTATATGTTGGGACTTGGCTTCACAAGAAGCAAAGAGGATCATTGTGTGTATTTTAAATTAATTGGTGATCATTTGATTTATTTGGTCTTGTATTTGGATGACATGTTGATAGGAAACAACAAGGAGATTATCCAGGATGTGAAAACTTAGTTGTCCTCTAAATTTGACATGAAGGATCTTGGTATTGTAAATTACATTTTGGGAATGGAAATTAAAAGAGATTGTAAAAACAAGAATCTCTAGTTAAATAGGAGAAAATATGTCGAGACCATATTGCATAGGTTTAATATGAAGGAATGTAAACCCGTCAGGGTCTCTATTCTTGTAGGTGTAAAGTTATCTACAGATCAGTGTCCCAAGACACAGGGAGAGGAGGGGGACATGTCTCATGTTCCATATGCGAGTGCGATTGACAATTTGATGTATGCAATGGTCTGTACTAGACTAGAAATTGCACATGCAATGGGAGTTTTGAGCAAGTATATGTCAAAACTAGGGAAGGAGCATTGGAAAATAGTAAAGAGAGTTTTCATGTATTTGTGTGGCACTACTAGTTATGGATTGTGCTACCAACGAAGACCAGGTTTGGACAGAGTGTTGGACATACATGGCTTTGTGGATGCAGACTGGGCTAGAGATCTGGATTGTAGAAGATCTACAAGAGAGTATGTGTTTAACCTATTTGGAGGGGAAATCAGTTGGATGAGAAAAAAAAAATTGTAGTGGCACATGACAACCTCTCATGCAAGCAAGGAATCAATATGGTTATAAATATTGTGTTCAGGTATTGGGTTGGTACAATAGGTTGTAAGGATAGATTATGACAATTAGAGTGCAATTTTTCTGGAGAAGAAACCAACTTATCATTCAAATGCAAAGTACATTGATGTTCAATATCACTTTGTGAGAGATATGGTTGAAGAAAAGAAGTTGTTGCTAATGAAGGTGGACACTTTGAAGAATGTTGTAGATTCATTAACAAAATCTGTGAGCACTGAGAAGTTCTCTTGGTATAGAGGTTTTGTGGGGATTGCTACCCTGGATTGTTGACTATGTAACCTTGTAACCCCCTATATTCAAATAAAACAACAAGTGGGAGAATGTTGGGTATGTGTTATATTCTTTGAACAACTAGAACTAGTTTTTGGGCGGTTTTTCAACACATGGTTTTCATTGATGGTTTTCTATTTTTGGTTAATGAATTAGGATTGTTGACTAATATAGGTTATTGTATTACAGTTTTGGATGCTAAGGGATCTTATATGTATATTGTATTGTAAACAATGTATGATGAGATGAATAATAGAAGATGTTGATTTTCCCGATTTGGGTTTTCAGGGGAAAAATCTATGTGTAATGTGTGTATTTGCCATTGTATATTTTTTGTTCTTTTATTGAAAGTTTGTTTGTAGTAAATAATTGTACAAGGTTAAAATATAAAGAACATACCACCAAAAATCATGACAAAAACACACGAAGTTAAGGAACAACTAGCTGCATTTAATTCGAATCTCCCTCTCCTGCCTATAAATTTGGAGGATGCATATGACTTTGCGTCTTTGTTATTTTCTCCCTCATAGTAAAGTATAAAGCCAACCGAACAACTGAAAAAACCTGCAACTTCCCCCGACTTGTTGAATACCATCGAATTGGATTTATATATGCCGAGAATGAGAGGACAAGTCGTTGAGATAGAGGAAGGATCAAGACCAAGAGAAAGGTTCAATAGAATAATCACAACGCCGTTGCGAATTCGGATACATAATATTCGATAGTCATGATTGCAGGAGGTGGATTGGAGAAAAAAATGGAAATTTTTTATAGAATGGGGGTTGGAGGATGACTGTTGGAGGCATGAGACAAAATTCCTATAAAAAGTAGAAATCAGACACCTCCTAGGAGCACCACAAGTCGCCGACTTCGGGTAATGGAAGGAATAAGCAACAAAGTTTATTTTTAGCCGGTATCACCATGGATATCTATGACTTGACAGTATGAAAACAATAACATGTGAGCTTATTCACAAAATCATAGACATACCAAAGATGGGGGTCCAGGTCTCAAAAAATTATAATGCAAATGCTTGGATGAGAATGTTGACTGGGCTGACGAAAACAAAAAATTCCAAGGGGTTACTTATCAACAAGATCCTTGAATTGAGAGTAAGATGGACTACAATAATTGTGTCATTATTCTTTACACCAACTGCTCAAGCTTTCGATGTCAAAATGACCATGGTAGAGTTAATCGACCAAATATTTAAAAATGTATAAATCTTCAACTAGTCCAGATACATGGCCGAGATCATCCAGACTAACTGCAAGGAATGCCAAGAAGAAGGTATGACCACAAAATTACCTTCTTTATTAGTCTGGATAGAAATGGAGAAATATAGTCCATTTGGTGACCCTGCGTTCACAATTAGGAAGGTTCATGCAATGGAAAAATATATAATTTTCATAGTAGAGATGGCAGGTACCTCCAGATCACTACCTACAAAAGAAATGTTTCAACTATGGGTCAAAAAATTAAAATAAATCTCACATAGATGGCGTGTCAAGAAATTAGTTCGTTCGGCCCTGCAGACACCCTGCCATATTCAGTTAGAGCTATTGCACCAAACTTTGGTGTGGATTGGAGTCAGCCTCGAAACTAGAGGAGTTTCATTATCCACTGACAACAAAGGAAATATTCATTGAATTAGAAAGACAAACAAACCAGGAGATAGAAATTCCTCATGAAGTTAACCAACTAGGACTTCCTTTAGTACTCCCCCTTACTGACGTAGAACATGAGGAGGAAAGAGAAGTAGAGTTATATATGATACCCTTTTTTGAATACTTAGAAGCATTGGAAATCGTTCCTGCACGACCTTCACCCAAAAAAGAAAGAAGCCAACGAGAAAAGATAAAGGGAAAACAATAGTCAGAGTCAAAGAAATATCTTTTGACACAGAAGAGATCTGGTGGGATAATTTTCAATTGACTGGAGGTATTGACTTTAACGACCCCATCATTCAAGAAAATATGACTAGTATCACCAAAAACATTGCTGAAAAAATAAAGAAGACAAAGAGGCAGACCTGACATGATACTGCTACGATGAAGAAGATTTTAAGCTCATCAATTGGACTTGGAATGAAGGAAGCAATCTAGAAAGATAAAGTAAAAAAAAAATAGGACAAAAAAATAAAAATACGCTTAGACATATTGAAAGAAGGGGAGTAAGGAGGCATAAGATACATGAGAGCTTAACCATTGTGGTAACTCCAAAAAAGGTCACAAAGACCCAGTCAGAAGTAGAATTCATTATGAATCTGACACTAGGAAAGTAGAGAGTGATTGACTCAAAAATCAACTTGAAAAGAGAATTCCCACCAACTGAGCCATTATCCATAGTCGAGGAATGACCCACAAAGAAGAAGAAGAAACAAATTATAATTGATGAGTCATCAGAAGAAACTAAGTCAAACCAACTAGCAACGTTGTTTGATGAGGAGATAGAAATTGATAGGCTAGAGCAACCCAAGTCGGTCGAAGGAATACCAATCCATCAGACTCATCCATTCAAAATTGCACAACAACATGAGTTGATTGATCAAATACCGATCCAGTTGGTCCACCCATTTGAAGATATAAAACAACAAGTTGGCCATAAAAAAATAGACCTCCAGGAAATCAACACCCAGGATGTTAACATTCCTGAATCAGTACCAAAAAATATTATGACCGATGTATCCATAGAAAAAAAAAGATAAAACAACAAGATAACTTGGCAGAACAACAACAACAATAGGAACACAGAGAGGAATACTTCCCAGAAATTGTTGTGACTAAGGATACAATACAAGGCCTAACATAGGATCAACAACCCCCCTTGCCAAAATAAATAGAGAAGACACAACAAAAGGAAGAAACAATAGGGGATTAGGTCTATCAAACCCACTTACCTGCACATCAAACACCACAAGATCAATATAACGACATGGAGCCAAAAAAAACATCATGAAAGAGTAAGAAAATGAAACCCGTGCAAATCACCTTTAAAATGACTCGTTCATCCATCCTGCCTAGGTCAACTGTTGAAAATACACTTGAATTGAAATCAATTTCTGACCAGAACCTCTTCGAATTACATCAAGTCATTTCAAAAGAATCAACAAAGAGGTGGAATAAAGTTATTAAAGAGGGAATTCATGTTTTAAAAACAAAGGAGGACAAAAGGAAAATGCTACAAGAATGCATAGAGATGGTCGTAAAGCATTTAGGAACATATCAGTTGCCATAAATGGAGATCCCCTTGGCAGGTTTTAAAGACTCGGTCGAAAGGCTAATCAAATATAATAAAGAAAAAAAACAACAAGTCGAACTTCTCCAAAAGGAAAAGGAAAATATAGAACAATAATACTACCTAGCAAGGACTGATAATCAAAGAATCCAAAAGCTGACAACCACCATCATGGTGAAATAATTTGACAATCTTAAAGGACTCAGAAAAAACATGGAAGTAGTCATCCAATGTGATACAATGCTAAATTCAGTGGTAAGTAACTAGCCAACCTACTTTTCAAATGTGTTCAACAAGGGAAGAATGAAAAGAGATGCGGTAAAAAACCTAGAAAAGACCAGAAATATGATGACTGAAATCAAGATCAAGGAGGCTCTCACAAGTTAGTTTTCAAAATAAAAAGTAGTAGAGTCACAACTCTCACAACAAGAACAAGAATGGAAGAAAGAAGGGAAAAAGGTATAGTTGGAAACCGACATCGCAGTAATTCACCTCCCGCATCTTAGAGAAAATATTCAAGGGATGGAACAACCGATTGAACAAGAATAAACCATAGTACAACAAGAATAAATAGTAGAAAAAAGTAAACTTGCTTGTACAAATCAAGACATTAGGCCTGGAAGCACACCAATTGATCAATGCATGGAACAACTTAACCCAACATCTGCAACATTAATCTCCCAATATCCTACGAACCACCTTTGAATCAAACACAAAAAACAAACCAGAGGACATAGTCGAATCGACTAGCAATAGAGATATCGACATGGAATGACAGTCGAATATGGATCCATAATCTTATCAAGCACCAGATAATTTTGGCTATAATTTCTCTTCTTTCTCTCTTTCTATAAGTACTATTTGTAAATAGTCAATGTAAAAGAAAGTTATATTTTTCTCCCCTCTTACTCGGGACAAACAAGGAATTGAGGTGGGGGGAGATGTTGTAGGCCATACCCTCAGTTTGTCTCAGAATCACATGATGTTGTAGTCCTATCACGGACCCTGGTCCTACTTTCATCATTGGTAGGTAACCTTGAACCCAACAGTTGACATTTCATCATTGGTTTTTGACTCTGTGGTTTCCCTTGTGTTCGATGATAAGACATATATTCACACATTGGGATTCGTGCAGTGTCTTGGATGTGATTAGCCTTATTGGTGGTTTCCTTTCCTTTGTTATAAATTTTCCTCATTGTCTTCTATTCAAAGGGTCTTTTTCGTGTACCACTTGCACTTGGCACATGTGAAAGACGCACATGGTCGTTGGTTCGTGAACATGTTCTTCGTCCGATTTCCTCCAAATCATGAAGCTCTTTCTTTGTACCTAGTGATGAATGATGAGAGATTCCTTAATGCTCTCCTTTCAGCGGGTCTCCTTCCATCGACTTCAGATCATCTACTATGTAAATGAGACCTAGAGTCCTATGAGTACCTTGACACTTGCAGTCATTAGTGGAAGGTTCTCTCGCCATCGATATTTGGGAATACATCAATGTCTCATGATCGATGGATTCTTGAAGTGTTCAACCCCGAATCCTTTATTCACACTTGTAAGAATGTACTCAGTGCCTTGATACCTACTTTCATCATCAGTAAGATGTCTCGTGTTTGTTAATGGTATACCTCAATGACTGGTAATGAAACGATGTCTCATTATGTTCGACTTCAACTCCTTTATTCACATGATGTATACTTGCACCTATGGTGGATTGTGTAGAATATTTGAAGACATCAATATGTGGCTACAACTTTCCTTAGATGTTGCTTCCTTTTCATTGGACTAATACCTATATGACTTCAGGGATCATGGGAGATCAGATTATACTCTATTGTATACAAACATCTTCATATTGATTTTGAGACTAGTTCTATTGGGCCTTGTTCGTGACTATGACAACCTTTGGCATGCAACTACATCTTTATTTTCCTATTCATGGCCATAGATAGTTTTTTGGTATATTTTCACATGGATCTGCAGTGAAATTCAAATTGGTAGCCATGTATGCAAAGTTAACACAGATTATCATGGGCAACTAGTTCTTCTAGCTGGTTCCCCATCACTCCACTTCTAGGTTTTTATAATGTATTTTAGCCATCGCAGATACTCCTCTGACCTCACACATTAGGGGGCATACGTTATAGCAAGATTTACCTGACCTTATGCAATTTTTCACATAAGGCCTTTTTCCATTTCCCTATGCATACTTTTCATCCCTTTTTTCAAATCCAAGAGCTAAAAATACATTTTTTCCACATATACGCACCTTTCCTACTATACAAAATGCGTATACGCAGGTTGCACCATGTACATCGAGAAATGTTCCCAGAAATGAAAAATGGTGTCAGGTTTCCATGTCACTACAGGAGATCAATGATCCTTGGCCTTCCATATACTAGAAACGTTCCGACTCGACCCTTCAGTGCCATTTGAAGGCTATAAATGGGCCAATTTTGAGCTATGTAAAAGAGAAAGAAAGAATTCAACTTTGAGAGAAAATTTACACTGGAGGAATTATTCACTTCACATTGAGTCTGCATCCCTTTGTCCTTTAAGTCTAAACACAATGTTCAGCCCCCAAGCTCTTCCCTTATTGTGTGAGAACTCTATTGTCTCTCTTATATGAGCTTGCCTTTGGTGGAGGATTGAAGTGGTGGAGGCCCAACTGGAAGGAACTTATTTTCTCAGTTCTGAACCATGCCGAAATGAAAGTTTGTAACTTATTCACTTCTGCTGATCATATATAAATAGAAATATTATTTTCCGGTCCAATTGATATCTTGAAAATATTTGAACTATTATTCCATGGGCGTATTTGTTATGTATATTAATGGATTATGCTATTGAATGTTCTAGCATCATGTATTATCACCATATGATTGCTTTTCTTGGTTGTTGAGGACTAGTTGCAGGTATATTGCTTTGGGTCAAGTGCTCAATGGTGGACTTCATCGAATGTCTGGACAAGGTAGGCCTTTTATCTTGTCTTGCTAGCATATTGTTTTATATATCATACTTGAGAATAGAGTTGATTTATGTAGTCATTTCCATCTATTGTGGTTTTCCCCTAGCCATAGAGATATTTTCCTTGTAACACTATTCGACTCTATCGACTAGACTCGACGGTCAACTAAGAGTTAGTTGATCGACTGTCGAAGTTGAAAGAATAAGTCAGTAGAGAGTTCTGTTAATCGATTGACCCAGGAAGTTAAGTAGTTACAACTTCATGGTAACTAAATATGCAGGCATAAATAGACAAGTATGTACCATAGAACATGTCTCCATTGTGTTGTATTGATTCATCTATCTAATAAAGTGTTGTTCTTTGGGATTCCACTAATTTGTGTATGTATTTGACTATATGTATATACATGTGATTCTATGCTTTCTTATGCACTGAACTACTGGTGACATTCCCCTACTTTCCCATAGATTACAACAATATGGTTATGTTTAATGCCCCACTTCCCCTCATCACTGCAGAACCTTGGTTCTTGCAACCCCTCTAGATGCCTCGGGTGAGACTTCACTTGATTTGTAGTTTATTCTGAAAGGGACAATGTCTAAGGGTTTTGTTGGTTTGTTAATGATTAACCCCATGTATTCCCATTGCGTTCCAAAAAATGGTTTCGTTGCCAAGACTGGGAACTCTAACTGAGGGGAATGTTTTGGAGGCTGAATAAGGAAGATATCACATAATGGTTAAGGAGGAAGGAGCGAGATTTTTCTAGAGAACATAATACGAAAACATGAATCAACGACGAACAATGGTTGCAAAGGTATGTGTTTACATATATTCATGAAATTTTATCTGGTGAGTTTCCGATAATTTTGACTGAATAATTAGAAAGGCTAGTAGAGAATGTTGGAAGATATTGAGTCGAGTCTCCAAGAAGCTAGACTCCTAAATTGATCAGATAGTTAAATACAATAATGAAGTTTCTCGTGTAGTTGAATTTTGGTTGAATAGTATACTAGGGGGTTACATTATAGAGTTTGCAATAGATTGTACCCAATCATATAGTGTCACAAAGAGGGAATTCTTCAAGGGTCCATGAAGAATATTTATGAATGCACTATCTACCTAGATAAATATGTTGTGCAACAATAATGTTATGAATATGGAATCTGACTACTAGGTTCCTTCATGCACATAGGGGGACAGGGGGATGACGAGAGGATGGTCTGAGAGTGGAAATAGATGAAAAGGATGAGTAAGGAATGAATGGACTGAGTATGTTGAGAGAGGAATATAGTGACTTAGATAGAGAGATTGGAGTATTGTTCTATGGGAAAATTTTTAGGTATAGTAAGAAGGATATTGTGGCTAAGAGAGAAGAGCGGCAAAAAGTATTTGAGAAAAGAGACCCCTACACAATACTTTAGATCACACCATACATAGAAAGGAAAGAGAAAGAAAATAATCCCCAGTACAGTCCAATAGAAGAAGGAAGGCCATTTTAGATCAAAATATGTGTCAAACCCATGACCTTGTGTGCATCACCAAGATCTAAAGCAGAAACCAAAAAAATTTCAAGAGTAATTGTAGTTAGTAGAGGAAGTCAGAATAATAGTCAAAATAGTGGAAGTACCACAACGAACTAGAGTTAGTAAACATCACCAAAGGTAAGTACTGCACATAATGCAATGGAAGAAGTAGACAATACATTAAGAATGTCTGAATTCCAAGGAGTTGGGTTGGAAGACCCAAAGAAACATTTGTTTGTATGTGAGATGATATGGACCGTGAAGAATGTCCAGGATGATGCAATGAAGATTGCACAATTAGCAATGACGTTTATAGGTTGTGCACTCTTGTGATTTTCAAAATGTTGTCTTATGTTGATGGACAATTGGTTTGGATTGTTAGTTGTTGTTGATTTCAACCCTTGGAGAGTGATATTGTAGGTTGATGTCAACCCTTGGAGAAGTCTGGTAGCGAATTTTGGTAGCACAAAGGCATGGGTAAGGGACCCGAGTCTGTTTGAGGTATAAAGGAATGAATATCAATGAATTTATAGGTAATACTATTCTATATGGATAGTATATGTAATGCCATTTCCGGTGATATGTGCAACAACACATAACTCCTCACGGTTAGAGAGTTATGGCCACGTGAAGTTGGAGAACCATCATGAGTTATCTAGAAGATCCTAGAAGGTCAAAGAATTCAAAATATTCTAGAATATCCTAGAAGAAGTTGACCATTCAAAGAGATTAGTCATGGGTTAAAATAAACTATTTGCAACTAGAATTGGAGAGTTTACTATTTGTGGATAAAGTGATTAAGTGGACAAAGTGGTTAAGTGGACAAAATGGCTAAGTGGAAAACATTGGTTAAGTGAACAAAGTGGCTAAGTGGAAAAAGTGGTTAAGTGGACAGAGTGGCTAAGTGGACGAAGTTGGTTAAGTGGACAAAGTGGCTAAGTGGACAAAGTGGTTAAGTGGATAGAGTGGTTAAGTGGATACTTCTAGAGGAAGCTACTTGGAGAGTATAAATAAGAGAGCAAGGATCTCCCATTAGTATCCATTGAGAATATTGAATATCTACAAGTGATTGGGGTAACCAAATGATATCTAAGGAAAATTTCATTGGGAAGGTGAAGTAAAGAAGGCCTAAATTCAAGGGAGGATAAAGTTTTTTGATGATGCTTTCTAAGGTATGTTATTTACAGGTCATTTCAACATTTTTGAAATAACCTTTTTTCTACTATGATTCAGACAAAACAATCTGGAGGACATTGAGAAAATATATCCAAGTAATTGTGATAAACATTTCAGCTTGTGGGTCATTGTATTTTTGGAGTTACACTTCATGGAAAATAAGTTTTGTGTCTAGTCTTGAAACTAGTCTAAAACATATGTTTCGGATAAAAATGTCATAACATATCCAAATTTAGTAAGACCAAATGTATTGGTTAGAGTACAATATTTATTTATTTTTGTACCATTTTCATATCCATACAAAAAATACTCCATTTTGGGAATGTTATACAAGTTCGCTCTCTAGAATAAGCCAAAATTCAGCAAGGTATGTCAGTTATTCTATAACTTCTTTTCTTGGAGGTTCCAAGCAGTGAAACTTGGAGGAACTGCAGACAAGGCACTGAATAAAAATGTGTATTATTTTAATATCCTTATTCATTCCAGGTACATAGTTATGATTATTGCAATTTAGGGTTGTCGACTAATCCAAAATTAGTCATATGAGACTAAAGTAAAGTTTGATGAAAATTCTAGTCTCTTTTTGTTAAAGTTAAGGATGGTTTGCAGGTATGTGATCATATAAAATATTTCTATTACAGAGTTACAAATCAGATCTGGATGATGAAATTGATGAGGGATTTTCGTTGATGTATGTTATATAGGTTGTATAACAGTAAGGTTGTGGCACATGGTTTGATGTAATGGTTTATGATATTTGGTTATGGATAGTGTGATGTATTTCTAAAGAAATTTTGATGGTTATATTGGTATACGTATTTGGTATATGGTTGAGGTACATGTTGGGTACATGGTTGAGACAAGTAGTTGATGAGTTGGAACATACNTTTATAGTTGATGATGTTGGTACATATTGATGAGTCATAGTTGATGAGTAGTTGATGCATGATTGGTACATACTTGGTACATGATTGGAGGAACTTGTTAGTATTATTGTTGACACATGGTTTATGGATGATGTAGCAGACTTGTCTTGGTATATTATTAGAAGCACATATTGATATTGGTGATGATTATGAGTTGTTTTGATATTCTTGATTGATGCACATCTTGGTGATATTGTGCATATGGTTGAGAGTTGTCTTAGTTATTGATCTTGGTGAGTAGATCTGATCTGGTTGATAAGATTGATGAGACAGGTTGTTGTGATAGGTTGTTTGTACAGGTTGTTGTGAAAGGTTATTTGTACATTTTTGGTGCATGGTTGATTCACTTGTTTATGGTATAGGTTGATGCATGGTACATGTTGGCACAAGTTATTGATACATGTTGTTTACAGGTTATTGGTACAGGTTGATTACAGGTTTTATGGTGCAGGTTTTTACAGGTTGTTTAGTGTAGGTTAATTGGTACAGGTTTACATCAGTATATCTCACAATGATAGTGTGATATTGGTTCCATCATTCTACTTATATTTTAGGGTGGTTGGATGAGTCAAATATAGGTGGTTATAGCCACCTTCCAATTGTAGCCAAAGAAAATAGGGGGTTGTAGCCTCCTTCTGGTTGTAGCCGGAGAATTGGGGAGTTGGATATTCCCTTAGGTTTTAGCCTGAGAAACTAGGGGGTTGGAGCCTCCTTCCAGTTGTATCTGGAGAATTGGAAGTTGGTGCTTCCTTGAATGTAATTCTTGACACATAAGAAAAGAATTTCGTTGTTTTGTTATAGAAAGATTTTCCTCACCCTATCCAATGTTGCACAGAAGGACTTATTCCATTTCCCTATGCAGACTTATCATCCTTGTTTTTAAAATCCAGAGACAAAAATACAAATTTTTCCACTTGTACACATCTTGCAGACTATATAGCATGCGTATACGCAAGCTGCTCCACTACAGCCTGCATACATCGGGATTTGTGCCAGAAAATGAAAATTAAATATCGGGTTTCCATGTCACCACAGGAGATCTCTAATCCTTGGCCTTCCATATACTGGAAACGTTCTAACTCGGCCCTTTAGTTCCATTTTGAAGGCTATAAATGGGACAATTTCGAGCTATGGAAAATAAGAAAGAATTCAACTTTGAGAACAAATTTACTCTGGAGAAATTATTTACTTCATATTGACTCTGCATCCCTTTTTCCTTTAAGTCTGAACACAATGTTCAACCCCCGAGCTCTTCCCTTATTGATTGAGAACCTCATTGTTTCTCTCTTATGAGCTTTCCTTTGGTGGAGGATTGAAGTGGTGGAGGCCCAATTGGAAGGAACTTAGTTTCTCAGTTCTAAACTGTGCCAACACAGGAGTCTATAATATTTTCACTTATGTTGATCATTTATTAGTAGAAATACTCTTTTCCTGTCAAATTGATATCTTGAAAATATATTTAATTATTATTCCATGGGTGTATTTGTGATGTTTATTAATGGATTATGCTATCTAATGTGCTAACCTTTTACATTACCACCATATGCTTTCTTTGCTTGTTTGTTGATAACTTGTCACAGGTATATAGCTTTGGGTCAAAGTGCTCAACGGTGGACTTCATTGAACATATGGATGAGGTAGGCCTCTTTATTATCTCACTTGAACATTGGTTTATATAGCGTGTTGTTGGGATAGATTTGATTTCTGCATTCATTTCCATCTATTGTGGTTTACCCTAGACATAGAGAGATTTTCCTCGTAACAATTTTCTCCCGCATTGGGTTTCCACGTAAAAATTGGTGTATTGTGCATTGCATGGATGTGTTTGTTATTGTTTATTATGCACTGATGAATGTTAATTCTCATTATACAATAATATATTGATGATGAACAGATGAACATGGTTGAATAAGTAAAAAAATATACTTTGTGGTTTAAAGGATTAATAATTGGTATAATTGCTCATTAATGATTCACCCCCCCTCTCAGTAATCCAACAATTGGTATCAGAGCAGGTTGCTTGAGGAAAAAATTTGACCACTGGAAGGAGATCATGGATTATTCTCAGAATGGAGTACCAATGTTTAATGGTCAGAATGGTTTAAAGTATGAGATATGGAGTGGAAGGACTAAAGTATTTTTTGAGGCACGGGGATATGATATTTGGAAATCAGTTGCTACAAGATATGATAGTTCAAAAAGGGCAAAGACTGAAACCAAGAAGGAACTGAAGACGAATAAGAAAATAACAATGGATTTCACCTGGGAGGGATTACCTAATCTGGTAAGAGAAAATGTTGGTAAATGTTCATCAACCAAAGAACTTTGGGATAAGTTACATAATTTCTATTCTTCACCCATCACAGATTCAAAAAATTCCAAAGAAGATGCAGGTACATAGCAAGAAGAAAGATGTTCATCATGTCATACATATTCAGAAGAGGAAGAGTATGAAGAAGCATAAGTTGATTACAGAGAACAATTGATCAGTGTAATTGAATATCTAAAGAAAGAAAGAGAAGAAAACAAGTCACCCAAGAAATAATTGATGAAGCAAAAGGAAAGTGGTCAAGGTTCCGAAAAATCTCAGCAAGTCATCAAGAATTTAAGAGCTCAGCTAGAAGAGGCCAGAAGAATTGAAGAAACTCTAGAATATCAAAAGAAATGTTTAGAAGCCAACATGGAAACACAAAAGGAAGAAGTAGAAAAGAGAGAAAAGATACTGACATATCATCTCAAGGAAAGAACCAATGACTTAAACCAACTTGAGGAAGAGTTTGGTCAAGAAGAGAGAAGACTCGAAGAAGAAATAATTACATTGAAAATCGAACTTGAAGAAGCAAAGAGAATAGAAGAGGTAATGAAGTCTCAGATAATGAAGAAATAATAAGAGGTTGAGAAGCTTGAATAAGAAGTTGTCACACTAAGAGTCAAAGTCGTCAAGCTCAACAAGAATGTTGAAGAGACAAAAAAGTTTACATCAACAGTAGAGAATGAAGAGAATCACTCTAGGTTGCTAGAAAAGAAGAATGAAGAAAAGAGAAAGAGTTATGCAAAAGTACTCAAAGTAAGGAATCAAGGTCAACCAGAATCTAAGAAAACTAATAAAGATACATATTCAAGAAGACCATCCATGTTCAAGCCACAAAGAAGCTTCAATCATGATCATGATCAGTCAAGGAAGACATTTAGAAGGACTACACCACAAAGAAGATCATTTACTCCCAGGTATCTAAATTTATTTTATGGTCATTGTTTGTATTGTAGTAAATTTGGACATAAGGTTGCAGATTGTAGGGATTATAAAAGAAATGTTAAAAAAAAAATTCTTATGTGGCCCCATGTAACATTGAATGTTAGAAATGTCATAACTATGGACACATAGTTCATGATTGTAGAAGCATGATAAATACTTCCATGAAAGAGAACACTGATATCAAATATAAGAAAGTGTGGATAAGAAAACAAGAAGAACAGGTGAACAAAGACCAGGTCCTAGAGATCACAAGATTGGCAATAAAACGAGATGAAGACAAATATACAAAGAAAAAGGAAGATGTCAAATACATAAAGGTTTGGAAAAGAAATGAAAGAAAAGGAGGACATGTAAATAAGGAACATTCTCAAGAGATTGTACCTTCAGGTATTGTAGTGAAATATGAATCCATGACAAAATATGAAGTCGTAGTTCAGAGAGATGATGAATCTACCGATGAAGATGATGATGACTTTGTATCAAAGCAAGAATTGTTCTGATCCATATGGCTTAGAGACTTCTAGGTAATATGAATATTAGATAGGGGGTTTTTATGCGGTAGATGAGATAGACCAGAGAGTCATCCTTTGAGTAGCTTGCAGAGTTTGAGTAGACAGATCCAGAGCAGTCAATTAGAAGAAGTACAGTATGATAGATTAATCAGTTGTAGTAGTGAAAAATTCATGATAGTATAATGATAGCTGGGTCAACATTATGGACAGTTGTGTAGCATAGTCTTGAAAAATATGGGCAGAGATGTATTTGTAAGAACACTTAGTTGGTTTGGACAGATATATAACAGTGGACGAGAGCATGGATTGATAGATTAGTTCAGAGACAAAGGAACATTATCATAATGGATGATAATTACACATGAATATTTGAATGCTTATTCTTGAATGAATTTCATATATGTCAGTTGATTACATAAGGAATCACCAATGGAAAATAACTCCAAAAGGAAATAGGTACAGGAAGACTTATATTTTTTCTACACAACATCTTGAAGAGAAGTCAAGAGAGAGAAACATAACCAAAAATATAGGTAGAAATATCATTCAGATAAGTTGTCAGACAGAGAGGTAAGAATAGAGGTATGATTCCATGGGAAGAGATTCATCAAATGCATGATAGAGAGTTATATTCTTGGATAGAGAGATCACAGAGGCATGCTTCAAAGGGGAGCGATTGTCACAAGGGAAGAATGAGCGATATGACTTCAGTTTTGCACCAGAGTGATACCCTTTGTCAAAGTGGGAGATATTATTCATATGAAGGGAGAGAGAGTAATGAGAGGCTTAGAAACATAGAGAAATATCAAAGGCATGCAGACATGGGGAGCAACCCCAAGGAAAGTTAAGTCAGGGGGAGCAACCCCAAAAGGAGATACCCTTTTCCATTGATGTCAAAGGGGGAGAGATAGAAACATTGATGAGGAGTATAAGCATGAATGTTATCATGACTAACTATTTCCATCAATGTTTGTGTTGCCATCAACACCAAAGGGGGATATTGTCAGACAATTGACTTATGTTGATGGACAATTGGTCTGTGTTGTTGGTTTTCATTGAAGTTAACTCTTAGTGATTGATGTCAACCCTTGGAGAAGTCTGGTAGCGAATTTCAGTAGCACAAAGGAATGGGTAAGGGACCCGAATCTATTTGAGGTATAAATGAATGAATATCATTGAATCTATTCTAGATGGATAGTATATTTCATGCCATTTATGGTGATATGTGGAATGCCACATAACTCCTCAAGGTTAGAGAGTTATGGCCACGTGAATTTGGTGAACCCTCATGAGTTATCTAGAATATACTAGAAGGTCAAATGAGTCAAATTATTCTAGAAGCTCCTAGAAGAAGTTGACTAGCCAAAGTGCTTAGTCATGGGTTAAAGTGGTTGGAACAAGAAAAAAATTAAAAATAAATTATTTGCAACTAGAATTGGAGAGTTTACTATTTTTGGATAAAGTGGTTAAGTGGAAAAAGTGTTGATTAAGGTTGGTTTTCATTGATGTCAACCCTTGAAGAAAGTCTGGTAGCGAATTTCGGTAGCACAAAGGTTTGGGTAATGGACCAAACACTGTTTCATGTATAATTCCATGTGTTTTAATATATTGTAAAGTAATACTATTCTATATGGATAGTACATGTCATTCTATTTCCAGTGGTATGTGGAAC
>JASDQU010508145.1:26856-41159 GCA_032191745.1 Picea mariana
GCCCCAAAAGGTCAAAGTAGTCAAAGTGGTTTAAGAGATTTTAGAAGGTAAATAATAAAGTGAAGTGATGAGTGTACTATTATTCAAATTTAATACAAAATAAATTGTTTAAATAATAAATTTAATGGAGAAATTAGAACCGGGTTAACCCTAAAATAAGGAAAGTGGGCAAAGTGACCTAGAAGATGCTTCTAAGGAAGCTACTTGGAGAGTATAAATAAGAGGCAAGGATGTCTCATTTTATATCACACTTGAGAATATTGAATATATATAGGTGAATGAGGTAACCAAACTATATCTAATCCGAATTTCAGAGGGAAGGTGAAGAAAAGAAGGCCGGAATTCAAGGGAGGATAAATTATTTTGATGATGCTTTCTAAGGTATGTTATTTACAGGTCATCTCACCATTTTCGCAATAACATTTTTTATAGAATGATTCAGATTGTGAAATTGATAGGCCATTGAGGAAAAATATACAAGTATCTGTGGTAAAAATTCCATCTTGTGGGTCTTTGTATTTTTGGAGTTACACTCCGTGGAAAATAGGGTTTGTGGCTAGTCCTGAAACTAGTCTAAAACAAGTGTTTTGGGTAAAAACCTCATAACTTCTTCATAACAGATCCAAATTCAGTAAGAACAAATGTGTTGGTTATATTGAAGTCTCTAGTATTCTGTGTAACATTTTCAGATCCATTCAACAAATATTCCATGAGGGGCACTCTCTACAAGTTCGCTCTCTAGAATAAGCCAGAATCAAGCAAGGTATGCCATTTTTTCTATAACTCCTTTTTTGAGAGGTTCCAAGTAGTGAAACTTGGAGGAATTGCNTGTGTACTATTTTCAGATATGTATTCATTACAAGTACATAGTTATGATTATTTGAAGTTAGGGTTGTTGACTAATCTCAAACTAGTCATGTGAGACTAAAGAAAAGTTTGATAAAAATGATAGTCTCTTGTTGTGAAAGTTAAGGAAGGTTTGCAGGTATGTGATTGTTGACGATTAAAATTGTCAACGATTTTTTTCTCGCAAAGTATTTCTAAAGCCTATTATTATAAAAAACTAAATAATACTAGTAGGTGGGACCCCCTTGAACTATTGAGGATCAGATGTACTCCATTTTTATGTTGTGATGATGTGTGACACGGTGTACATGGTTGATGAGAAATTGTTGTTATTGGTATGAGTTGATATTTTGAAGTGTTGATTCTTTATGTTACTACAACATATGTTATTCATTAATGTCATTTTTTCTTATCGCACCTGCACAACAAACGTGTTAGTGAAATTACATGAAAGGTAGTTTTGAGAAACGAAAAAATAATATAAAGTGAAAAGAAAAGGAATCCAATTCTGTGTTTTTACTATACTACATGCGAACAATGGGAAGGAAATGAGAAACAATTGCAAAGGGGAAGAATTTAAAGCTATCCTAAACTATCCTACATGCATGAGAAGACTTAATGATTATTGTTAAAGCCTAGCTAACAAGTAAATGGTTATGCATTTGTGATTGGGTTATGGTTAAAATGAATATGGTATGAAATGTTGGTGGCACATTTGGAAAGGTGGTAGTGCTATTGGTTATGCGAATGGTTGAATTATATGGGACTTGAATTATGTTATGGCATATGTCGCGCTATTGGTTTTTAATGTTGTGATGTTTTCGATACATGGTTTGATTAATGGTTAATGTGTTGGCATGTACTGATGTGTTAATGCATTGGGGTGGAGGCGACATGCATTTAATGCATGTCACCTTTACTCCTCCCATTAGCCACCACCCTAGTCGGGATATTGTTTGATCTTGCTGCTGTGGTTATGCTTCGGATTTTTAGCAGAGAGGAATCTCTCGACCAACTCTCATTTTAAGGAATTCGATTACAGGTATCTCTTTTTTTGGCCATTCGTGATTCTTCTTTGGTTATGAAATGATTATTAGCTCAGGTGTATGGGTTTGTGTTTTCCTAATTGTTGCAACTGGGTGAAATTTTGTTCTTTAATAAAGAGTGGATGATTCTTCCTATAAAAATATTGATTCATGGGAGTTATGGGTCATCTTGGGTGATCTCTCTCTTTTATCCTCATTGGTTTCATTGGAGGGTTTTTGTTTGTATTGAGTGGATGGCTATCTGCATGCATTTTTCGGTAAACCCAGTCTTTATCTTTTATGGGGTTAGTAGTTGGAGGTCTCCTGCAGCATTGCGTTTAGTTCTTTTGGGCATTGGGTGTTTCCAACACTAAGGGCCACGAAGTGAGTGTTCTTTTCTTAAATCAGACCTGTCTTGACCTCAGTACTGTGGTATGTTAAATGAAGAACATGAGGGTTATACCCTGTGCGCATTAAATAAAATTACCAGGATGAATGGGAGCCTCACCTTTTGTTATGCCCCCCTTGCCATGGATTGTTACCTGTCCACGAATTAATTATAGCTCTCTCTATGTGCACACCCTTGGCCTTGAAGGTTACACCATTACGAGGAGTTAGCTCCGTCCCCCTAGTGTTGGCTACAGAGTAGACCCTTAACCCTCCATTGTGGAGTTTTATAGAGGATATCGTCATGCCTTCCAAGTTGCTACAGGTTATTGTGGTTTGAATGTATGGTCGGTTACTTTGAATACAGACTCGCCCAATTGGTCGTATGGTAGTTGTGTTGGTTTGGAATTTGGTTACTGCTTCTGTGATAATAAGGATAAACCTTTCATTGCCAATTGCACTTTCAAAGAACACAGCCACCCTCCTTATGTAATAACTCGGTATTTTTAATGGAAAAGGCTTTTGCCCTGATTTGAATCAATCCATGGGTAGGCATTGTTGTCACAACTTGTTAGGTCAATTTATTTTACAACAATGGCAAATTGTTTGGTTGATACATAGTCACTGGTATTGGAACTAATGATTATTTCGATGATAGTTGGCATTGGTTACAAATTCTTGATGTTTCTCATACATGTCGCGTTGTGTGTATGGTGTTTTTGCAAAATGAAACAATAGGCTTGGTAACTATGGTTTTCTTTGGGGCCGAATGACTATTCAACTGGATGACTCTAAAACGTATATCCACTACTTGTTTGATTGTATAAGCCTTAGTTTTCACAAAATTTTCAATAATGGTGTGACTAAATCGAAGAAATGTTATATCCAATCAATTGCTCAGCACGAAATGTTGAGTTTTTACCGTGATTGTGTGTTTGTTTTTGTTAAAGTGAATTTGTTTCATCACAGGGTTTTGTTGGTTGCACACTGTGTATAACATAGAAGGCTTGAGTTCTCATAGTCAGAGATACTCACAGAGTTTTGAGCACATTTTTTTGCATCCTGATCAATTATTGAAACAGGCTTGTTGTTGATACCTCATTGTGTTGGATGGATGACCTAGTTTTTAATCCATGTTGATTTTTTATTTTTTTTTATAGTGGAAAAACTACATTGCCTGGGTGAATTACCCCGTGCATAGCTTGTGTATAATTGGTGTCTGTGGGTTGTATGTTTAATTATCAATTTGAGTGTGGCAATTTGGTATTGATTATTTTGGTTACTGCCATATATGTTCAATGAATATCATTGCATTTAAATGATAGGCCCGATTGCAATGATAGTGACTTCATTGTTAAGTTGAAAACATGAATTTTCAGTATTATTGTGGATTGAAGAAATACATGGGGAGTGGTTGATTTTGATAGTTACAGATTGGAAATGGGTATTGTTCGTAAATTGTTATAAAATGCAGAGTATGTGAATGAAGGGAACATAACCTCTTACAAATTGTGTGGAATACATATTGTCTTGTGATGAAACTATGTCGGATATTTGATTATGAACAATGAACTAGTTAAATACACAGAAATTGTTATTTGGTGAAGTGATTGATGGTTGATGCATCTCCTTTCGCAGAATGTTTTATGGATCACTTAATTAATTTCATGAACACTAATTGTTTGTCTTCCCTTCCATTATTTCACTTTCCACTAATTACAAAACCTATCACCTCCCATATTCATTTTTTTTCACTCCCTGTTATGAGATTGATTACAATCAAGAGAATTTATGTGTTAAAGTGGATGAAAGTGGCAGTGGCTTGTGTGGATTGTAGTGATATTTTGTTGGTTTGCTTTACAGTTGATTGTTGTTGTCATTGAGAAGTAACCATGTTCTTTTCCCCTCATGATATCATGTTTCTCTCAATGAAAACCCCTCACATCTCCCAGAACCCTTTTCACCCCTTGCTCGTTGATAAACAGTAGAACAATTTGTATGGATTGGATTGCATGAGTCTGATACGTTGCTGAGCCAAATGTATTTAATATTTTAAAATTTGTCATGTATGGTTATTTAAAAGACTATTTTCTAATCAATCACACATGCAGGATGAGTTTTTTCAGTCAAGGTATCCATGGTCGAGGAAACAAAGGTAGAGGAAATTGGAACTAAGGCCCAAGAAGGCCTAGGTTCTCCATACATTTTGACGTTGATTCACAAGAGCTTGGCCAATTGTTTCATGTTGGATTCTTCAATTGGATTGTGCAATGAATAGTCCAACCTAGGCCTGAAAGGCCTCCTTTCCAAGCCCCACAAGCACCTGGTATCCCTGTACCTCCTCATTGTAAGTTTTAAACCTGTGAAGTAAAGAAATGCATATAGATTCTTAGGCAAAACAAAATTTAATCAATGGCTCATACACAGAGTACACAGAGATTTTATATCGGAAACCCTCAACCAGGAAAACCTTTCTTATGTTCATTATATTAAATTTCACCATTCACTATACAATATATATATACAATGTTTTTAGGTATTCCATAGATACCAAAACCCTAATCCCTTAATCTGGGATTAATTTACAAAACCGCTAAAAATAGCAAAATCTACTAAAAATAGCAAAAAATGCCCAAAAAACTAGTACGAGGGATCGTTAGACATAGTTGTCCTATCTGACATGCCCACACACACACATGAAAATAATATAACACATACCCAACACTCATGTCTCATTACAACCCAAGGTCCCTAAAAATGATGGATGGTAGGAGATTGTCCAACTAACAGTCTCCCAACATTATGGCTGGCCCAACTTGTCTTTGCCTCCTCCTCCGTCGGTTAACCCCATTTCCCAAGCTGCCCCTGATCACTTAAGAGTGCAATCCTTCCATACTAGCAAGAGATTGAAAACTCGGGCCCACCATGCCCTTGATAAAGGAAAAGCCACTGTTGCCCCTTCTCACCCTCCAATGGTTTTGACAAACCCGTGTCTTCTCGGATGCATTTGAGGGACGATTGTTCCCACGTGATTAGTGAAATTAGTCCTAAAATATCTGCACATCCAAAGGAAAATTCAGGAAAATCAAGAGGAGACAACAATGATCAAGGAAGGGTTGCATCACATACTGGGAAATATGGTTTTTGAGTTTTTATTATATCTATTGTCTTATGACAGTTGACTTCAGGGATCTTTGGACATCATGTTTATTTTGGATATATGAGTATTAGTTTTTGAAATAATTTCAAATTTCATGATTTTAAATTTCCAAAAGTGAATATGTTGATGGGAGGCACAAGGAGGTGTGTTTTTCTTAACTAATGGTTATGTTATGATTGTTATGAACTAAAGGGAGTCACAAGGGGTCCCACCTACTAGTTATTATTTATTTATGACCCTTATTATAATTATTACTCTTCCCCCTAACTAAAGTTAGTTGAGTCTTTTAATTAACTTAACTAATGAATTGGTCCAACTTCTCCAACCAATTCTAATTTGTTAAAAGAAAAAGGAAAGGGAGGAACAAAGGAAGATAGAAGCAGAAGCATACTAAGGTTTGTTCTTTGAGTTTATGTTGAGATAGTTCAGTTTTCATTCATTCATATATTCATCACAAGCCTAATTATCTTTTATTATAGTAGGGTCTTATTGTAGACAACAATATTTAGGGCTGAATCAAATCATTTAAACACTTTCTTTTCATAGGTGTTGATCTATCTTTGATAGTCTATGTAGACTTGTCTTTTTGTGAATTAGTTTTCATGACTGATAAAGGCTATTGTTTAGAGTCGAGTGGGCAACAATCTATGGAAAGATGATCCATATTTTAGAGTTCAGTTTTGGTTTTCTATCAGAGGTCCTTTTGTATGTTCCATCGGGGATGTGTAAGTTTTAATTTGGTCCAAGATTTATGTATGAGATTTTGTAAAGAAAATGACTCTTTGGTGAATTGGAATGAAATAAAGGATTGATTTATGTCTCATCTGTCTTTATTATCATCTTGGTGTATTTACTTATGTTCTTACATTTATTTCAACAACTGTTGTATTTAGATAATTACATAAAAAAGTGTATTTCCAACAAGTTTTTTTGTTGATAAAAGACTAGCCTAAGCACTCATAATTAATACTTGTGAGTTAGGATGATATTTTTGTTGGCTATAAACATAGGGTGATATTCTTGTATACTTTGTTGTAGCCAAGTAATGTCTGAAAATGCTTGAGTAAGATCATTCCATATATTTTCCTCAACATTTATTTGGTGACCATACTAGGGAGATCTTCGATATCTCTCTGGTTAAAAAATTTATATTCAATTTTTCATCGATACATATTTCTTTTGTGAAATTGATTCTTTGACTGTTTTACTATTAATGAATGTTCTTGTTGCAAGGCAGCCCAATATCTAGTCCAGTCTTCAAGACTATACAAACGTTACTTTGAACCTGTTTAACATCATTCTAGATACTGCCAATACCCGTGCTGAACTTAACCATTCTTGGGTAGGAATTGAACGAGATATTAGTGCTCAAGAAAAATTGGAGGCTAGACGGAGATAGCCTAGATATCAACAGTAAAACTTTTCTTCTTTGAGCTTTGGTATTTCTTTCATGTCCTTAGACTCTCGTTCTTCTAGAATAAGAAGAGGCTTGTCAACTGAAATCAATCTTATTGTTGAAATAGGAAGAAGAAACGTTGTGTTATCTTCCCAAAAAAGCTCTCTAAGGAGAACTTTATCTAATTCTTCCAACTTGTCTTTCTTTCCCTCATCTAGAATCCATAAGATGGCATCTAGTGGTGGCTCTGGTGGCACTGTAATTTCTCCATATTTTCAATATTCATTGTCATCGGTGATTGGTAGCTTGTACAACCACCATATCCATGTCCAATCTACTATAAACCCCACCAAAGTCATTAAAAAATATGGGATTTTTTAGTTTGAATAAGATGCCACAACCACACCATGGCATGTGTCCTCTCTTCTTAACCTAGCACCTGCTACTCACCCACTTTCGAAGTTTAAAGAGTATTTTCCTAAGTTTTCGAGAAATAACACTGTCAATACCAATGAACACCTAGTGGAATTTTCTAATGCTTGTCATAACATAGGGGCCAACGACAATGATACTTGCATGCACCTATTGATCAATTCCTTGGAAGGAAATGCTATGAATGACTTCTTTGACCTTCCTCCTAATATTCTATCTACTTGGGAGGAGTTAATATATTGTTTCCAATCCACTTATGGGAAATATAAAAGCCCTGCCAAGAAGTTAAGGGAATACAATAACGTCACTTATAAAGATGTTGAGACCATCAAGTCTTTCAACTTGCGTTTCACCAAATTGTACAATCAAATCCCCAAACTTATTTTCCCTCATAACCAAGATGATTTCATGCATTACTATAATACATTGCCTTCTCCCTACCGTCATAGGATTGAGGAAAAATCTATTGATAATCTCGGTTCCGCTCTGCATACTTGCTCAGAGTATGAAGAACAACTTGAAAGAACTGGTCTTCCCTAGGGAGAATCAATTAGACAAAAAAACATGTCCTCTCTCTTAAAACTAGTACAAGATATGAAAAATCGTATGATAGCATTTGAGCGGAAGGGTATTGTATCCCCTCTCACCCCTAGAGCTTCATCCTCTTCTGCACCCCCCTTTAGAAATCTAGTTGAAAATAATTTTCAGCCTAATGCCATCCTGCCTCGGAGTTGGTGCAACTTTTGTGAGGAGCACCACGAAGAAACCACATGTGAGGTAAAGAAGAGTGCCAGAGATAAGATCTTTGGTAAGAGGCCAAAAGATACTATCCCTGTCCTAGACTTTGTAGAGCCAGAGGATGTCATGGTCATCAACACTAGGAACAAAGCCTATGCTCCCAAGGGAAAATTTGATCCTCCACGCAGTTCTTCTAGCCCGAGCTCATCCTAAACCATTGTTGCACCCTAGGTTCCTAAAATTCCTGAGAGTCAAGTTATCACTCCCCCTCTTCCCTCTTCCAAATATAATATCTTGAATCGATTGGCCAACATCAAAGAAGATGCAACTCTCCTAGACATGGTTGTCGTCCCTGAACAACATATGCATTTGAAACAATTCATGAAAGGAAAAGATTTCATTGTAGCCAATATTTCCAAAGATGTAGAGGAAGAAGATTCTTCTATAAATAAAGTAGGTGTACATAACTTTAGATACCCTGTAGAAAACCCCCCTTTTTATATTTCTTTAAAAATCATGGATAAGATTGCCTGATGTTGCCTCATTGATGGTGGTTCAGGTCCAAGTGTCATGTCAAATATTATTATGGAAGATCTAGGCTTGTCTTGTACAAACAAAAATTCCATAAGAATTATCTCCTATAATAGTCTACAAAAAATAACCATAGGCAATATTAAATATGTAACCCTGGTTTTATGTGCTCATCCTGAGATAAGGACAACCCTCAACATTCAGGTGATTGATATGCTTGTAATAAATTATTCGATTATCTTGGGAGAGATTGGCAAGCCCTAATAGGTGGATACCTCTCACTCAACGAGACACAATTATCCTTTCCTCGGAATGGTAAGAACATTATATTCCTTATATAAAGAAGAATCTCACCCTACATAGAAAATGTTCCTCAATCTAGCGTAAACTATATCGAAGAAGACCTAGGAGTGTATTCCATCTTTGTTGAAGAAGGTAATATTCATTTGGAAATAATTTATTTAGATGATGATTTATGGCATATTCAATTTGATGATTCACACTCTAATGAAGGCAATGGGGCTAGTATTATCTTGGTTTCCCCTGCAGGAAAAATTCATAATCTGTCATACAGGTTGGAGTTTTCTTGTATGAACAATGTCACTGAATTCAAAGCTTTATTATTAGGCATTGAGAACACCCTTAATATTTGTTGTAGTCACCTTTCGGTTTTCAGAAATTCTGATCTTGTTGTGAACCTGATACGCAAGATACGCTCTCCTAGCAACAAGCTGATGGAACAATACTCCCAAACTATTTGGAGACTTGTCTCAAACCTTATATCTTTCAATGTCACTCATGTTAAGAAGGATTTGAATTCAATGGTTGATCATTTAGATTTCTGTACGGCCTCTCCTACCCAACAAATCTTGCCTCACAGGCCTGATTATGCTTTTCAATCTCTGCAACATCCATACACTCCTGAAAAGGAAGGATCTTGGAAGGCCATTCTTAGTAATGAGAGAATTGGTGATGTCATCCAAAATGAACCTCTTGAGCCCAATGATATTATATCCACACAAAATAATGAGATTCTTGAGGGCTTCACTCCTCTTGAGAGTTCATTTTCATTGAGTGTTGTAGGAAACAAAGAGGGAAAAAAATAAGAGGCGTTACAAAAGAAGATGGTTGAAACCATCCTCCTGAACATTAGGACACCTGAATCTTCAAAGGTTGTTAAAACAAATGTCCAATGTTCTGTTAGAAAAGAGATGGGGTCCATCGGACTACTTGGTGAATCTCAAAAGGTTTTTTCTTGGTCTTATGAGGATCTTTGTAGTTTTTATCATGGGCTTGCTCATCACATTATGAAACTAGTTAGGAAAAAACAATAACTTGTTAACTCTGCACTAGAAGCACCCTTTCAAAGGGAATTGAGATATTTCTTAAGGGATGGAATGTTTTTTTCATCCCACCCTGAATGGGTCTCAATTTGGAAATCAGCCTCAGGGACCACTGATAATATTATAACTTGTATTACTCTTCAGAATTTCAGGCAAGCGATTATAAGAAACCCGTTTCCCCCTCTCAATATGGAAAAGCTTTTGCAATAGGCTATAGATTCACAGTTAAGACCCTTACCTAATAGTCTGTTTGGTTACAAGAGAATCAAAGTAAAAGGGGTGAATGTTCACAAAACCACTTTCATTACTAATTCTGATACCATGCTTTACATATGTCATCTTTTTAGCTTACTTGATACAGGTACTGTTGGATCATGTTGTCATTGATGCCAATGGTTTGATTATTTGGGAGATTGTTGGATCATGTGGCATTGATGCAAATGGTTTGATTGATGTCAAGGATTGATTTATTAATGATTGATGAACAATGTATATGCATATTCCTTGATGAAAATGATATATCTCAAAGTGGAAACCAATTGATAAAGATGGATCATTGATATGATGCATAGATGAATATGGATCAATGAGTTGTCATTGATACGTGATGATGCATTGTTTGTTTGATGAAAATATGACTAATTATTGTCTTATCATGATTGATAAGGTGCACAAATGGATGAACTCCAAAGTGGTCCCCTTATGGTGAAAGCCCTCACGGGAAGACACTTTTTGGATTGAGTTATCCTATAAGAACGGTTGGAGGACCCATGCTTGCATGTGGAATAATGAGATGAATATCAATGAAGTTGTTGGTGAAAATATCCTAGATGGATAGTGCTTTTAATTCCATTTCCGGTGGTATGTGGAATGTCACATAAATCCTCACGGTTTGAGAGTTATGGCACTACGAAGTTGAAGGACCCCCATGTGTTGGCATGAAGCCCCAAACGGTCAAAGAAGTCAAAGTGCCCTAAAAGAAGAAATAATTATTTAAATGATAAAGAAAAGTGACAAAATCAAGAAAGATTATTTAAATGATAAAGTATTGGAGAAATTTCTATTTATGGAAAGTGGTTGACCCTAAAATAAGGAAAATAGGTTAAGTGACCTCGAAATGGGTTAAGTGACCTAGAGGGTGAAAGTATAAATAAGATAGCTATGGACTCTTGCAATACATCCATTTTGTGGATCAATGGAGAGCTTGTTGTGAGAATATCTTTTGGAGTATTGATGGAGAGCTTCTTATTGGTGTAGATCTCTTGAGCATGATTGAAGATCTATTTTGAGGAAGAGAGCGACAGGAGGATCTCATGGACGCATCAAAGTTTCGACAATGTCAGAGATATTGATAGAAAAATTCTCAGAACTTCAGAAACCCTAGTTTCTGAGTTATACGTGGGTTGTCTGTGTATAGGGTGTCTATACATTGAAGGTATACATGGGCTGATTGTGTACAAGGAGCATACAGTGGATAAAATCATGGAGATTTATGTTTGAGCTGGTGCCAAACTATTGGATGATGAGGCAGATTCTATATCTGCATTCTATGGCCTCAGATCTATCACTGAGACACTGGTATGGTTACATTATTGTCTTGATGGATACTATTGTTTGATGTGTTGTGAATGCTTAGGGAATTCTTGGTATGGCTTCTATGATATGGTTCAGTTTGGTTGATTTGGTTGATGGAGTAAGCAATACTCTTTTGATTCAGTGGTGACATGATTGCTATGGTATACTAGTTGTTTCTACATGATTGAGATAGCATTTATATTGAGTTGTTGTGGAGTATGAGCAAGCTATTGGAGAGCTTGGATGTGATGTGACTGGCTGGTAGTCAGATTGGATAGTCAGAGACATAAGAGAATGATATATTGATTGCAGATATTCTGAGTTGATATTGAAGGACAAACCCCAATAGCTCAAAAGGTATATGCAAGTTGTTGTATACACCGGTCACGTGCATACGCGGGTTGTAGTGAGCCAGGGCACGTGCACACACTGGCTGCACTACTGATAGGTTGTGTACCTTTTGACAGATTGATATCTGTTGAGGATTGTTGCCTCATCTCAATTGGTGCTGAGGGTGTAAGTTGAGTCTTGCATAATGGAGCTGGTGCTCTTGTAGAGTTGTACTATATTCAGTTGTTGTTGGAAAACCCCCGAATTGTTGTCCGTAATAAAAAGAAAAATTGTTCATACATCTTGCGTTCTTTGTTTTCCTTATGGTGATGACTTGTTGATGATATATTGCTGATATATGCTGCTAATATGTGTTCACATCTAACTAGTTATAATGGACTGCAATGAGTAATGAGTAAAAGTTGAATGCTAACTAATGAGTTTTTTTGCAAAAGAGGGAAGCTTTTGGGAAAAATAGCTCCACACTCATTCACCCCCCCTCTAAGTGTGGTAGGTATGTCCAACAATTGGTATCAGAGCAGGCCTTCACTACAAGCCTTAACAATCTTGAAGGAGATCCATAGACACACAAATGGATGGTGAAGTTCCAATCCTTGATGAGGAAAACTATTCTAATTGGAGAATAGAGATGAGACTACATTTGAATACAATGGGAGCAACAATTTGGAAGGAAACTATTGGTGGATCAGTTCCTTTGAAGAACAAGTCAAAGTTTGCAGCTCAAAGAGAAGGAAAGAAGAATGATGCATTGGCTCTCAAGACCATTCTTAGTGTACTCTCAAGCCCTATCAAAGAGAGCATGAGACAATGCACTTGCGCCAAGGATCTATGGCTAAATATAGAGGAGACATATCAAAGAAAGAAGGAGAAAGAAGATAATGAAGATCACTCCATCAAGATCATTAAAGGTAAAGAATCTCAAAAAACTCTTGAATGCATTATTTCTAAATGTGATTTTGAAAACATCTCAAGTGAAGATAAAGAATCAAGTGATGATAGCACAAAGGTAGATCTTGAAGACATTTCAAATGAAGGCAAAGAATTATGTGTTGGTATTGGAAAAAAGGAAGATATTGAAGATATTTCAAAAACCCTTGATTGCAATGACGATGAATGAATTTTTCTCTACAAGTGAATAAGAAGATGTAGAAACAATTTGTGTAAAGTTTGATGGCAATTATCCCATGAAAAGAATAGAAGAAAATCTATTAAAACTTCAAAAGGAAGTTGAAGAGGGTTTATATAGATATAGAAGTGATCATTATTATATAGACTATAACTATNTAACACTAAGAAGTTTCTTAGGAGAAGTCTAAGGCACATCGTGAAGTTAAAAGAAATGATCAAGGAACAAGAAGAGAGCAATAAGACTCAATTAGAAGAAAAGGAATAAGAGATCACAAGACTAAAGAATGATAAAGAAGATATAAATATAGATGATGATATTAGCGTAAGTTTTGAAACCATTGGTCATCTCAAGACCCAAATTGAAGAAGCCAAAATAATAGAGGAACTATTGAAGATTCAAATAAATGAAAAGGAAGAGTCATGTTGTAAGCTAGAATCTGAAATTGTTGACCTTAGAAAGAAGGTGGAAAAGTCAAACAAATTCTTTAATAGCTCATGAATCTTGGATGAGATCTTGGAAAGTCAAAGATCATCATGTGATAAATCAGGTCTTGGATACAAAGGAGAATATACACATGTTGAAGAAAGCACCTCAAATAAGCATGAGGTAAGTACATCAAATAAGGAAGACAATGTTGCAAAGAAACCATCTACACAAGGCAAAGAAAATTCCAAAAGAACAAAGCAAGGAAGACATCAAGAAGCTATCCTTGGGACACCAAAGAAAAGGTAAGAAAGTATTTTTCATGGTCATTTTTATTCATGTAATGGATATGGTCACAAATATTTTGAATGTAGATCTTATGAAAGGAGATATAATGGAAGATTTTATAACACCATGAGGTGTTGGAGATGTGTTTAAGTAGGAAACATTGTTGTTCATTGTAACACCATGAGATGCTACAACTGTAGTGCATTTGGACACAAATCCCAGGATCGCTGGAACAAAAGAAGAAATTCCATGATGATGACTTCACATAACATGGCTAGAAGAAGGAATGAAGTAAGAAAATGAGACATATTTGAAAAGATGGATGCTCAGAGCTCAATTTTTGAGGAGCAGGGACATCTACAGAAGTGGGTGAAGAAGACAGAGAAGCCAGATTAGAATGAAAGAATGAAAGGACATTCAAATGTGTTATCCACAGACCCACACACGGGTGATAGTGGTATCAGTCATGTACATACGTATGTTATCCACATTTTTGGTTATCGAGATGATGACATGATAATGACATGGTGATGGAAGATCTAACTCTTCTTTAAGATCATTTTCATGAAGAAAGTTACACTTATCAGCTTCTCAAAATCACTCTTTTGAAGATAGTACGCAGGCTGCATATATATTTTCCTGCGGAAATACTTGATTTCCGCAGGTTGCATTCAGTCTG
>JASDQU010508146.1:0-23407 GCA_032191745.1 Picea mariana
TAAGTCCCCCTTTAGCACCTTTTCATTCTAATTCTTCGTTGACTTAGGCTTAAGTGATTTTTTCCTAAGTTTTTGGCTTAATTTATCGTTTAGCCTTAATTCCTCCTTATTTCTCCATCTGGTTCCCTGTTTGTGCCTGACTATAGTCTACGGGAACATATAGACTACTAAGTCACTCCCTGCTGGCCTACTCTTGGGGACGGGACATCACACTCAGTATCTCTGGCATAACCTGTTTACTTGCTTGATCTCAATAGCAACATCAGTAACCAATTGGGGTGGTAATACCACCCCAACATATATAAGACTGAAATAAAGCAATCATAAGTGTGAGCGTAAAAAACAAACTACTTACCTGTACTTACCTGTTGGTTGGATGTTGGGTGTAGTCAAACAACCAGTGAAGCCAATCCAACAACGTCCCACGATACTTGCCTTTGTGCTTCATCATAAACCAAAATATTGATAAGTCAAGCACAAAAATGACATAGGTTAGAACATATATCATATCATCGGAAATCACAAAGTCTAACTCACGGAGGCGGGTGGGAGGGATAAAATCGTGCCAAGTCAATCTTCGAGGAAAGTACTCAATCCACCTCAGGAAGGGGTCATGAAAAATCCAAGGTTCAGAACACTGACTCAAAAGGTCGGCAAACTGGCTACCTAGGACGTCTTCACACTCTGAAGCTCGGGAAGGGATTGATAAAGATCTAGCAGACGACTGGAAAAATCTCAAGGGAAAGTTGAAAAACTGAGTTGATATACCCAAATCTGTAGTTTTCAACCAACCCTTGGATTCTCGAGTTTTCTTAAGAGGAAACTCAATACAAAAGATATAATTCCCAACTACACCTTTAATGATACAACAAGGTAAGGTAATAAGAGGTGGCTGGAGAAAAAGGTCATGAGAATCCTTCTTAAGGCAAACAACGTTCTTACTCCTATCAAAACTTGAGCACAACAATGGTTGATAGTCATCTTCATAGAATAACTCCAAATGCTCAGAGGAGCAATCATCAAAGTCCTCAAGGTATGACCGAAAATCTTTAGGAAAGCATAGGATCAAGTCATCCTTGGGTGTCTGAATAAGGACAGGTTCTCGTTTCCAAATGTCAAAATTATTAGTAACTTCATGTGATGAATGCAAAGGCAACTTTTGGGAATGACCCTCAATGTCGTAAATGGGATCCATATCAAAACCAACAATATCCCATTTACGTCTTCCAACATGTTTGAATTCATCAATATCAACTGTGTCAGTATAAACATCATAACATGGAGGACTCAAAACATTCAAAGTATCACCCATCTCCTCCTCTTTTCCCAAGTGATAAAATAGAGAATCATCAGAATCATGGATAGGAGGGTGACTTACAATGCTTGTTCCTTCTTGTGCAGGAGCTTCGAGGACTTGGGTATTTTCAACATGCATCACTGTCTTATCCTCATGAGTTGCCCCTTCATCTTCAACTGTGCAGCAAGGAAAATCTGCTTCGTTCGGGGATTCCATTTCTCCTTCACTCTCTGAATCAAGGAACAAGGTATCATCAAAATCCTGAAAAGGGAAGCAACTAACCTCATCGTCTTGTTGTTGTGCCGGTGGAAAGGGCTTGTGGACTACTTCATCAGGAGGAGGGCACTTTGACACTTCATCGTCTTGCTTGGGTTCCTACTCAGTTGCGTTTTCAACGATTCCTTGCTCTTGGAAAACTTCATCAAGAGTTTTCCCTTAGTATTTTGCTGGTCAATAACCTGTTCCCCTTCTTCTTGGACATCGGTAGTAAAAGTTTCAAGGGAAACTGGTTTTTTCAAATTGAGAGTGTCTGAGGTATCTTCATGATCATTGATTTTGTTTCCCAGGGAGAAAATATTTTTTATTTTGGACAAAAAGATATTTTCCTCGATTTGTAAGGCCATGTTACCAGCTTCATGAAGTGTCTTTGGATTCTTTTTACTTAGCAGAAACCCTAAATGCACCAAGAGTGCATTGGTAAAGAGATACATGAGGTCCTTGTCCTCAGGATAACAGTCTCTAGGAAGCTGATATAACAAACTCTCAAATCTATTCTGGAAGTTACAAACAGTTTCATTTTCAGCTTGTTTTGCGTACTGGAGTCTTTTTAGCAATGTTTGGATCTCTTCCAATTTCATACCCCATTTTTTGAGAAAAAATTCTTCTAATTGGTCGATAGATGTGATGCTAGCTACAAGGAGATTATCATACCAATTTCTAGCCTTCTCGTGAAGAGTGGCAGAAAAAAGTTGTATCACTAAATCTTCAGCATCGTCACTGACAGGATTGAGTTGAAAGAAAGCCCAAAAATCACTCATGTGAAAGTGGGCTCGTTCCCCATCACTGCCAGTGAATCTAGGGAGTCACTTTTCATACTTCGGGGGCATTCGTCGGAGGTATCCTGGGATTTTACTCATGTCCAGGGGTTTGAAATTTCCTGGGTCTCATTGTGAAGTCATAGTTGGCTTTGTCATCAGTGGAGTCGCTAGATAATTTTCTTGAAACTATCAAAAGATAAGGGAAAACACCCTAAGTGGAGTTGCCAGGTAAGCTTGTAAGATAAAGACTCTAGAGGCAAGGCTTACCAAAAAGTGTCGTCTTGAGGAGAATTGACTCAGTGTTCCCCGACAGCGGTGCCAAAATGTTATCGCACAGTTTATAGTTAGGATAAGAGCAGACGTGAAGAGGCAAACTGGCATAACTGGAACCAATCCCACCCAATGTCACCTCAATGGGAAGGTTCTTTCTGTTTAGGGAGGTAAGGCCCAGGGGAGACGTCCCCGGTTACCTGGGGTTTTGAGAAGGCAAAGGATTATGAGATAATAGGTAAATTCCCCCCTCACAAGTCACCACCGAGCAGATAGTCCGACTAACAACCAATAAAGAGAAGTATCACAAAAAAAATAGAGATACACCTGCCCGAGACAAAGCAACAAGAAACAAATACTTGCAAGCTTACTCACTTGGTTAGTACTTCATGTAATCAAATGACTATTTGATATATATAAGCAATTGAATAATAAATATTGACGAAGTCAATGTTTATAACATAGCAATGAGATACAATGTCACTTCTTCAATAAATGCTAAGAAAACGTGGCATTCAATGTAATAATCAACACTTCATTCTAGTAATGCCCTTAAATAACCATTCAATTGCTCACAAGTTGGACGATAGCTGCACAATGATATAAATAACAAGAGATGACGACAACACTTAGTTAGTAGGGTTAGTCTTAGGCTAGGGTTAAAATAGTTAGGGTTTGTTCAAAGTGTTTGATTAGAGTAATGATCAAGTTTACTCAAGACAAGAGGTCTTTAGATCAGTTCCCTAGGGTTAATGGAGTCAAAAGTAGAGGACACAAAAATTGAAGGATCAAGTGAAAATAATAAGACTAAGGACGAGAGGGTTAGACCTTGAGGTGTTGCTAAGGCAAGGCCTCAAGGATGAAACCCTAGGAGAGAGAGGCTCACTTTGGTGTAGGGGAACTAGGCCTCAGTTCTCTCTCCTCCTTCCTTAGGTCAATGGCAAAAATGACTAGCTTAGAAAAGGGCATAAAACTAAGACAAGAGGATCTGCAAGGCAACATGTTGCTATGGAAAGGTTTTACCAGCAAACCCTAGAAAATTGGCTCATCAAGGTGTAGGGGAACTAGGCCCTAATGCGTCTTCTTCTTATTAGCTCAACAAGTAAAACGACTAGCAAATAAAGAGGGGGAAAAGAGTGTAGCTAAGGCTAGGCTCTTTCTCTCTTTATTAAATGGCTGAAAAATCTTGACGGGGACATGAGACAAGGACCTACAATGTGTGCTTGTCACCTAGGGTTTATTCAGCAAGTTTATAACAATATAAGCAATAAATAACAATACAATCAATCAATCAAGAAGTTTTGCAGAAATTTACTTACATTTCATCAAGAGATAACATAGCAAACCCTAGTTGTAACACCTTCCATCAAGAAATGCCAATAGAAATCCAAAAAATGCCTTCCTTCAACAAGTGCGCCTCACAATTTCAGCCAAAGAACCCAAGTGTAGTGCAAATTTCAGACCTCACTAATGAGTGAGTGAGAGATGATGATCAAAATGAAGGTTTAAACCCTCAATTTATACTGTACCATGACCTAATTTCACCTTTAGGTCATAAAAAGGCCGACAAGGCCAAAATACTAAAAATTATACTGTTTTACATTAAAAGTTCAAAATTAAACCCTAATCAAGCTAAAGAGAGACGTCATGCCCCCTTTAGGGAGACGTTAGCCCCTTCTAGGGAAAATGCAACATCCTGGAGCAAAACGTTAGCCCTCCTCTAGGGCTTCTCCAACCTGCCACACATGCCAACACTGCCAAATCTGCCTCCCAAGATGTCCACAAGGATGGATGATGTCATGATCATCACGGATGATGTCCTGGGCCTTCCAGGGTCAACGTTCCAATGAAGAGGGCACAACCCCCCTAGGTCAAGCTCTGCCAGGGTGCCTCTGTTGGAGCATTTTGTAGCAACTTCTATTTTCTTTATTGGATCCATCTGTCGAGCATTCCAGCTCGATCTTCTCATTGTAGCAGGTTCTTCTATTTATGAATAAAAGCAGATTTGAGATGTTTTGGCTTGTCTATCATATTGCATATGGTTGAGGTATGTTCCATGATTGCATCTTCTTGTTTATTGCTGCAACACATATATAAAACTTCAACTAAAAGCCTAAGGCCGAAATCAAGAGGCCATCCTGCAAGTGAACACATCTAAACAAGTAGATCAACAAAGTGTTTGTCGAAATGCCACAACCAGAAAAGTATTAAAAGACACCCAAAACCGTGATGTTCCTTGCATCTTGGCTTGGGAACATTACACCCTCCAGGACTATGCTAAAGTCGATTCGGCTCTCGGTATTCCATGTCTAGGACCTGTGGGCCTCGAGACATGATCTCCTAGCTATCCCTAAAAGTGGGGGATAACAGGGCCAATACGAACAAGCTGATGAAATCTCAAGACAATCTATGAAGATCTGGGCCAAGAAATGACGAAAACCACTTCATGTAATGTGCCCCTCTCTCCTCCAACTCATGCCAAGCTCCAGGAAATAAACTGCTAGGATAACCTCCTCCGGAATAAACTAGAAATGATGCTAGGGACCAAATGAAGAAAACCTAGATGCTCCTTTGCCAAGAAGCCTCGTCCTTTCTCCAGATTGAGCCAAACTCCTCAAGGTGGTGCGGCCCGCTAGCTGCAAACCCCCTAGGTTGCGCACTAGCTCGCTTTTGCCTCTAGGTCAAACCCCTGCAACACTGTAGAATGGTGTGGGAGGATTATTTCACCTCCGGGACCAAGCCTGGATCAAGAAAGGTGGAATCTTTCACCACCGAGTTGATCTCTAGGGTTTTAGACTCAAAACCCTCAAAACTGCATGTGCTCAAGAGCTCCAATGCAAAAATAATAATCCAGAACACCTTATAAGTGCGCCTCGCCCTTTTTTTTATAGCTCCAGTCTATTCATCTATTGAGTTAGTTAACCCTGAGGGTTTGCTATCGCACAGTTTGTAGCTAAGAGTAAAGGCTATAAGGTAGAAGGCCAAACTGGCATAACAGGAACCTATCCCACCCAATGTCACCACGATAGGTAGGTTCTTTCTCTTTAGGGAGGTTAGGCCCAGGGGAGACGTCCCTGGTGACTTGGGGTTTTGAAGAGGCAAAAGGCTAATAGGATGAAGATAAGTTTTCCCCCCCTTCACAGATCACCACCCATCAAAAGTTCCGGCTAAACAACCAATAATAAAGTAAAACCCAATGAAGAGTACCTGCCTGGAACAAGACAACAACAAACTGATACTTGAAAGCTTATTTCATTGTGTCAGTGCTTCATATCAATCAAGAACTATCTCATATTCAATATAAGCAATTTGAAAGTCAATGTTGACTAAGCCAATGTTTACACAATAGCAATGAAAAGTTAATGTCACTTCGCCAATAAATACTAGAACGATGTGGCATTCAATGTAACCAATCAACACTTTATTCATTTAATGCTTTAGCCACCATTCAATTGCTCGTAAAGTAAAACGTTGCTGCAATAAAGATGAAATATTCAAGAGTGATGTCAACAATTTAGGGTTAGTAGGTTAGGGTTAGTGCAGTTAGGGTTTTAAATTTGAGTTTTGAGAGTGTTTGGATCAAAATCTTACTTCAATGCTGGAGGTCTTAGGATCAGTGCCTTAGGGTAGAATGGAGTCAATTATGAAGGACACAAGAGTTGAAGGAGATGAGATTTTAAAGGACTAGAGGGATAAGTTTTGAAGTGCGGCTAAAGCAGGGCTTCAAAATCATAACCCTAAGGGAGAGAGGCTCACTCCGGTGTTGCTAAAGCAAGGCCTCGTGCTCTCTCCCCCTTCCCGGCAAACAACGAGCTCAAATGAAATGCAAAATCATGACAAGAGGGCTTAAAGAGGGAGAGTGTTGCTAAGGCAAGGCTCTTTCATCAAACCCTAAAAGAAAATGGCCCTAGGTGTAGATGACCTAGGCCTGGGACGTCCTCTTCCTCTTGAAGTAAAAATGGTACGGCTAGCTAAAGGAAGGAAGAAAAAGGAGTGTAGCTATGGCTAGGCTCTCTTCTTCTTCTTCAATGGCTAAAAGATTTTCTATCAGGGGACATGAGACAAGGACCTACTTGTGTGCTTGTCACCTAGGGTTTTGGTTCAACAAATTATAAATACATGCAAGAAAATAAGACTACAACCATTCATTTAAGAAGTTTTGCTGAAAAATACTTACAATTCATCAAAAATAACCATGCAAACCCTAGTTGTAACACCTTCCTTCAAGAAAAACACCATAGAATGCCAAAATCTCTTCCTTCAACAAGTGCGCCTTCCTCAAATCAGCCAATAATCCAAATAGGGAGCAAAAATTAGACCTCACTAATGAGTGAGTAAGTTGTTATGCTAAAATAAGGATCAAAATCCTCAATATATGCTGTATCAATGACCTAATTTTACTTTTTAGGTCATAAAAAGGCCAACAAGGCCATAATGTCAAAATCATACTGTTTTTACATTAAATGCTAAGTAAAAACACTAATTAAGCAGAAAAGAGAGTAAAAGCCCCTTCAAGGGAGGCGCTAGCCCTTTTTAGGGAAAATGAGACATCCAGGAGAAAATCGTTAGCCCCCCAGGGGCCTCTCCAACATGCCACACATGCCACTGCTGCCCAGCCTGTCTCCAAGAGCGTCCATGAAGCTGGATGACGTCATGGTGAAGATGGGGATGTCCTAAGCCTTCCAGGGCTAGCGTTCCATTGAAAAGGGGTCATTCCCCCTAGGTCTAGTCCTGCCGGAGTGTCTCTGGTGGAACGTCCTCTTCCTCTCAGGTGAAAAACCCCTGATCAAGCTCTGTCCTGTCTTTGCCCCTTGATGGGGTCTCATCATCCATCTGGTGGGCTCTTCAGCCCCATGGAGGTCCGAACTGGTCATCTCCCGATGTGTACCGGTCCAAATGGCACCTGTCCGTCGGGCATGGTTCTGCACATCAAAAGCTACACCCTCCATGGGCTCATCAGTCACAGGGATCATTGCAATGTCAATCACATCTCATCATCAATATTATTAAACATATGCATAAAACCCCTAATACATCAGTCAATAGCTCAAAGACATTACAAAAACCTGCAATACAAGATTGGAGAAAAGGACAAGGCATCCTATTGGGCTAGTGTCCACAAGAAAAGGAAAGTTTCTAGAAAGATCTCATCAAAGCCATGTAAGTGAGGTGATGTGGCTAGGGGATGTCCAAACATGTGGGTGCAGTGAGGGCCAAGGATGCATAAGTGTTACTTGTGGGTGCCTTTGTAGAAGGCGAGTTGTTCCTGTCATGGATGCATTTTTTCCAAGCCCATTCTTGCCTTTATTCTTTTTATTCTTGTTTTATTCTTTTATTTGATTTTTTTGTTCGAGAACTAACCAGGGGACACTGCCTTGGCATGGTGACCAGAGCTGACAGCGTTACCCACAAGTACTTTCACAGAGATGAGAAGGCTGGCTCGTGATGAGACCCCCTTTCCCTTGGCCATGCAACCAAAGGTCATTGCCCTGGCGTGGTAACCAGATGGTGGCAATGTCATACTATTAGGTACCCATGAACCTAATAGGTTTGCTCGTGATGAGACCCCCTATCCTTTGACTAGGTCTTGTTTTGTTTTGTTATTTTGCTCGTGATGAGACCCCCTATCAATCTCAATAGAAGTATTAGTAACAAAAATGGGGTGGTAATGCCACCCCAACATACATGTATATATAAATATAGACTGAAATAAAACAATCAATAATGCAAATGTGAAAACAAACTGATATGAAATGCAAATGGTATAATACACGAATACAAAATGCCTACTTACATGCACTTACCTGTTAATTCAGGTCCCCCCACCTTGGTGGGGTTTGAGGAGGTGCTCGCTGATAGGTAATGGGCGCCTTCTTCCTTCCAAAGTGGACAAGTAATATGAGTCGTCAACTGATTTCATTCCAACTTTGAAGGGTCGAAGCCATGACTGAGCGCTTCCTTTTACATTAGTTGGCTCTCCTTTCTGGGTATCCCACATCCAAAGCATGTCTCCTTCCTTGTACTTTCTAACTTTGTATTTGGTCGTCCCTTGGACAACCTTGGTGTATTTTGCTGAGGGAGGAGGGTGGGCTTCTGCTGTAAACACTTCCTGCTGGGATGGGCGGATTTGTATGTCATCTTCAGCTTTCTTTAATATCTTCACCGTCCGAATCTCTTTGTTCTTGAATTCATATAGGAGTTGTTGGTATTCTTCTTTCTTAGGCCATTTGATCTGATCAAAGTCCTCTTCTGTTGCAAAGGCCATATCTTCTGGAGAATACTTTTGAAGGGTTTGTATCATCTCGTCTTGTGCTTTGTTATTATTGATGGGGTGAGTAATATCTTGCACATGGTCTCCGGTTATCAGCACATTGAGGAGACGACCTATCGTTCCATTTTTCAAAGGCAATTCCAAGAATGTGAGGTCAACCTCAAGGGTGCCACCCAACATTGCAACAAATTTCCTAGATAACAACATTCCCCATACATCTGGGACATCAACTACCACGATGTCAATGTTGGCTATCTTCTCTGGGTACTCCTTTAGGCAAACTTCCACATTCTCAACCACCCCGTGTGTGGGTATGGCTTTAGATTCAAAGCCACATACATTTCCATAAGGCCCTGTGACCTTCAAAACCACTTGTCGCATGACTTTAAGTGACATCATGTTGGCACCTGCACTTGTATCTAACATGCAATTGTTGAGGCTCTTGCCATTCATTGTTAACGTAATGAAGAAAGGAGGGTTCTCACCATATTGGACCCTAAAGTGATCAACTTGCAACATAATAGGGGGGTCCATGGGTTCATTCGATCCCAGAAAGAAAGTGTCAAAGCGTTCTTTGATAGACGGGATTTTAATTGCTTCTCTGAGGGGAACGTTTACATGCATTTTTGATAATGCCCCTTTGAAGTCAAAGTTCCGGTGAACCTTCCTAGCCTTGGATGTCTTAGGAAGAAGTATTTCCAGGGGTGGGGGATTTGCCTGGTCAGCAGTGGGTTGGTTCAACTTCTTTCTTCTATACACCTGAAATTCTTGTTTCTTTAGCTTCCTCATGATTCTTAGTCTAGGTTGCTTATTACTGCCATTCTTGGTGACCTGGCCGCTTCTTTTACGGCTTCTTGATGTTCTGCATCGGTGATATTTATTTGAGGAAAATCCATGAAATGGTCCATGTTGTTGACCTATTGATGGCCATTACTGTAAGGACACTCATGCTCCCAATGTGCTTCACTGCATTCTAGGCATCAAGGATTTTCATCAACAACGTTTGTAGGGGCCAAGGTGTTTGGAACTTCTTGCTCATTCTTTGGTTCATAAAATTGGTTCCCCTTCTGGAAATGTCCTTTGTACGGGACCCTGGGTGCTTGGGTCTGAGATCTTTCCAAGTTGGCAATCCTACCCATCATTTGCTCTTGATTTTTTATGATACCATCCATAGAGGCGTGCAGCTTGGCGATATTGGTACATAGGTCTGAAGTAGGCTCAGCGTTGTGAACTATTTTTGGTTTGGTGTCTATTCTCCCCCTTGGGTTAGCAAAAGGCTCAATCTTGGATGAAAGGAGGTTTCCCTCTATTTTAGTAGCGAGCTCTTGGGCTTCCTGAATGGACTGGGGGTTTTTATCTCTAAGAAGATACCCTAGTTGGCCATTGAAAGATCTGGTGTAAACATGGGCGAGGTAGTCATCTTTCAGATGATGGCTTGCGGGAATCCTTCGCAACAAAGTCTCAAATCTACTATGGAACTCCTGAATGGACTCATTTTTATATTTGGCAAGGTTATTCAGTCGGGTGAGGAGCATGTTAGGGTCTTCTTTGACACTCCATCTTTTGAGAAAGGCCTCTTCAAGTCTGTACATGGTTTTGATGCTTCCATCGGGAAGGCTCAGGTACCAATGCCTTGAGGCATCATTAAGAGTAGCGGAGAACAACTTCATGACTAGGTCTTCAGCATAATCACTAATGGGGTGAAGCTGAAAAAATGCCCAGAAGTTCCACATGTGCTCTTCAACACTGATTGCATCAGTACCGGTGAATTTAGGCAACCACTTCTCATGCTTGGGTGGCATTTGCCTACGGTAGCCTGGTATGGCTGACATGTCTAACGGTTTGAAAAGAGTAGATGACCATTGTCTTTGATTGTTGGCTGGGTTTGTTGTAGCGGTCTGAGAGCTAGACATGATTCTTAAAGGAAGGTTCTTCTCGAAGAGTGATTTTACAACATGAGAGTTCTTGGGAGGCTTCCTTCTGAAAGACAAAGGAGGATTGTTGAACCTCTTTTTGGTTTGTGGAGTCGCCAGATAGTTTACTTGAAACTACCAGAGAAAAGGGAAAACACCCTAGTGGAGTCGCCAGGTAAGCTTATAAGAAAATAGTCTCTAAGGTAAGGCTTACCGAAAAGTGTTGTCTTGAGGAAAATTGACTTAGTGTTCCCCGACAACGACGCCAAAATGTTATCGCACAGTTTGTAGCTAAGAGTAAAGGCTATAAGGTAGAAGGCGAAATTGGCGTAACAGGAACCTATCCCACCCAATGTCACCACGATAGGTAGGTTCTTTCTCTTTAGGGAGGTTAGGCCCAGGGGAGACGTCCCCGGTGACCTGGGGTTTTGCAGAGGTAAAAGGATAATAGGATGAAGATAAGTTTTTTCCCCCTTCACAGATCACCACCAATCAAAAGTTCCGGCTAAACAACCAATAATAAAGTAAAACCCAATGAAGAGTACCTGCCTGGAACAAGACAACAACAAACTCATACTTGCAAGCTTATTTCAATGGGTTAGTACTTCATATCAATCAAGAACTATCTGATATTCAATATAAGCAATTTGAAAGTAAATGTTGACGAAGTCAATGTTTACACAATAGCATTGAAAAGATAATGTCACTTCGCCAATAAATATTAGAACGATGTGGCATTCAATGTAACCAATCAACACTTTATTCAATTAATGCCTTAGCCACCATTCAATTGCTCATAAAGTAAAACGTTGCTGCAATAAAGATGAAATATTCAAGAGTGACGTCAACAACTTAGGGTTAGTAGGTTAGGGTTAGTGCAGTTAGGGTTTTAAATTTGAGTTTTGAGAGTGTTTGGATCAAAATCTTACTTCAACGCTGGAGGTCTTAGGATCAGTGCCTTAGGGTAGAATGGAGTCAATTTTGAAGGACGCAAGAGTTGAAGGAGATGAGATTTTAAAGGACTAGAGGGATAAGTTTTAAAGTGCTGCTAAAGCAGGGCTTCAAAATCATAACCCTAAGGGAGAGAGGCTCACTCCGGTGTTGCTAAAGCAAGGCCTCGTGCTCTCTCCCCCTTCCCGGCAAACAACTAGCTCAAATGAAATGCAAAATCAAGACAAGAGGGCTTAAAGAGGGAGAGTGTTGCTAAGGCAAGGCTCTTTCATCAAACCCTAAAAGAAAACGGCCCTAGGTGTAGATGAACTAGGCCTGGGACGTCCTCTTCCTCTTGAAGTCAAAATGGTATGACTAGCTAAAGGGAGGAAGAAAAATGAGTGTAGCTATGGCTAGGCTCTCTTCTTCTTCTTCAATGGCTAAAAGATTTTCTATCAGGGGACATGAGACAAGGACCTACTTGTGTGCTTGTCAACTATGGTTTTGATTCAACAAATTATAAATACATGCAATAAAATAAGGCTACAACCATTCATTTAAGAAGTTTTGCTGAAAAATACTTACAATTCATCAAAAATAACCATGCAAACCCTAGTTGTAACACCTTCCTTCAAGAAAAATACCATAGAATGCCAAAAATCTCTTCCTTCAACAAGTGAGCCTTCCTCAAATCAGCCAATAACCCAAATACGACGCAAAAATCAGACCTCACTAATGAGTGAGTAAGTTTTTATGCTAAAATGAGGATCAAAATCCTCAATATATACTGTATCAATGACCTAGATTTTCTTTTTAGGTCATAAAAAGGCCGACAAGGCCATAATGTCAAAATCATACTATTTTTACATTAAATGCTAAGTAAAAACCCTAATTAAGCAGAAAAGAGAGTAAAAGCCCCTTCAAGGGAGGCGCTAGCCCTTTCTAGGGCAAATGAGACATCCTGGAGCAAAACGTTAGCCCCCCAGGGGCCTCTCCAACATGCCACTGCTGCCCAACTTGTCTCCAAAAGCGTCATGAAGCTGGATGACGTCATGGTGAAGATGGGGACATCCTAAGCCTTCCAAGGCTAGCGTTCCACTGAAAATGGGTCATTCCCCCTAGGTCTAGTCCTACCGGAGTGTCTCTGGTGGAACGTCCTCTTCCTCTCAGGTGCAAAACCCCTGATCAAGCTTTGTCATGTCTCTGCCCCCTGATGGGGTTTCATCATCCATCTGGTGGGCTCTTCAGCCCCATGGAGGTCCGAACTAGTCATCTCCCCATGTGTACCGGTCCGAACTGGTCATCTCCCCATTCGTCCGTCGAGCATGGTTCTGCACATCAAAAGCTACACCCTCCATGGGCACATCAGTCACAGGGATCATAGCAATGTCAATCACATCTCATCATCAATATTATTAAACATATTCATAAAACCCCTAATACATCAGTCAATAGCTCAAAGACATTACAAAAACCTGCAATACAAGATTGGAGAAAAGGACAAGGCATCCTATTGGGCTAGTGTCCACAAGAAAATGAAAGTTTCCAGAAAGATCTCATCCAAGCCATGTAAGTGAGGTGATGTGGCTAGGGGATGTCCAAACATGTGGGTGCAGTGAGGGCCAAGGATGCAGAAGTGTTACCTGTGGGTGCCTTTGTAGAAGGCGAGCTGTTCCTGTCATGGATGCATTTTTTCCAAGCCCATTTTCTCCTTTATTCTTTTTATTCTTGTTTTATTCTTTTATTTGCTTTTTTTGTTCGAGAACTAACCATGGGACACTGCCTTGGCATGGTGACCAGAGCTGACAGCGTTACCCACAAGTACTTTCAAAGAGATGAGAAGGTTGGCTCGTGATGAGACCCCCTTTCCCTTGGCCATGCAACCAAAGGTCACTGCCCTGGCGTGGTAACCAGATGGTGGCAATGTCATACTGTTAGGTACCCATGGACCTAATAGGCTGGCTCGTGATGAGACCCCCTATCCTCTGACTAGGTCTTGTTTTTTTATTTTTCGGGTCCCTCTTGTTTCTTGCTGAGAGGCTTTTTACTGCCTTATCGGGGATCCCTGGGCGAAGCATCTCGAGGTTTTATTTCTAGGCTTTTGTCTTTTACCATCTGTTTTTACCTTCTGGGCCTTTAGCCCCTTCTTGCCACGAGATAAGGTGCAATCCTGCAAATAGGTCAACCCAATGCCCAGAAATGGGGAATGGGATAAATGAACGGGAGATAAGATGAAACAGTGGTGCTATCATGGGAGCGGACGATGGCTTTTAAAAAATCCCCCCAGTGGCAAACCAAGACCTATGGGCACAGGCTTGCTAGGGCACCCTGTTAATTTCCTCAAGCATGGTCAAGTGGGCCAATGTAAGATCCGTTGTTATAGATAAAAGAAATTCGATGCATAAATTTAAAGGTTTCAATGATCAAAAGTGACACATACCATGATAGTTGGACCAATTATCTCATGGAGCAAGAACCTCTTCTGATACAGTATCAAGCTGATGGTGATGGATGCTGCTGCTGCTTACAAGACAAAGAGGATGAATGAAGAAAAGGTGGGCCCTCCAGGGCCATGCTCAGGTCAATCTTGCTCTCGGTACCCCATGTCTAGGACCTGTGGGCCTCGAGACATGATCTCCTAGTTATCCCCAAAAAGTGGGGATAACATCTGGCTCCAACTCGGGGACATGTGCTCACCATAGAGCGCATGAGAACCTCAACATCTCTGGCATAACCTACAGACCTGCTCAATCTCGATAGAAGTATCAATAACAAAAATGGGGTGGTAATGCCACCCCAACATACATGTATATATAAATATAGACTGAAATAAAACAATCAATAATGCAAATGTGAAAACAAACTAACATGAAATGCAAATGGTATAATACACGAATACAAAATGCCTACTTACCTGTGAATTCAAGTCCCCCCACCTTGGTGGGGTTTGAGGAGGTGCCCGCTGATAGGTAATGGGCGCCTTCTTCCTTCCAAAGTGGACAAGTAATATGAGTCATCAACTGATTTCATTCCAACTTTGAAGGGTCCAAGCCATGACTGAGCGCTTCCTTTTACATTAGTTGGCTCTCCTTTCTTGGTATCCCGCATCCATACCATGTCTCCTTCCTTGTACTTTCTGACTTTGTATTTGGTCGTCCCTTGGACAACCCTGGTGTATTGTGCCAAGGGAGGAGGGTGTGCTTCTGCTGTAAACACTTCCCGCTGGGATGGGCGGATTTGTACGTCATCTTCAGCTTTCTTTAATATCTTCACCGTCCGAATCTCTTTGTTCTTGAATTCATCTAGGAGTTGTTGGTATTCTTCTTTCTTAGGCCATTTGATCTGATCAAAGTCCTCTTTTGTTGCAAAGGGCATATCTTTTGGAGAATACTTTTGAAGGGTTTGTATCATCTCGTCTTGTGCTTTGTTATTATTGACAGGGTGAGTAATATCTTTCACATGGTCTCCGGTTATCGACACATTGAGGAGACGGCTTATCGTTCCATTTTTTAAAGGCTATTCCAAGAATGTGAGGTCCATCTCAAGGGTGCGACCCAACATTGCAGCAAATTTCCTAGATAACAACATTCCCCATACATCTGGGACATCAACTACCATGATGTCAATGTTGACTATCTTCTCCGGGTACTCCTTTAGGCAAACTTCCACATTCTCAACCACCCCGTGTGTGGGTATGGCTTTAGATTCGAAGCCACATACATTTCTATAAGGCCGTGTGACCTTCAAACCCACTTGTCGCATGAATTTAAGTGACATCATGTTGGCACCTTCACCTGTATCTAACATGCAATTGTTGTGGCTCTTGCCATTCACTGTTAACGTCATGAAGAAAGGAGGGTTCTCACCATATTGGACCCTGAAGTAATCAGCTTGCAACATAATAGGGGGGTCCATGGGTTCATTCGATCCCAGAAAGAAAGTGTCAAAGCGTTCTTTGATAGACGAGATTTTAATGGCTTCTCTGAGGGGAATGTTTACGTGCATTTTTGGTAATGCCCCTTCGAAGTCAAAGTTCAGGTCAACCTTCCCAGCCTTGGATGTCTTAGGAAGAAGTATTTCCAGGGGTAGGGGCTTTTCCTGGTCAGCAGTAGGTTGGTACAACTTCTTTCTTCTGTACACCTGAAATTCTTGTTTCTTTAGCTTCTCTCGTGATTCTTGGTCTAGGTTGTTTATTACTCCCATTCTTGCTAACCTGGCCGCTTCTTTTACGACTTCCTAATGTTCTGCATCGGTGATATTTATTTGAGGAAAATCCATGAAATGGTCCATGTTGTTGACTTGTTGATGGCCATTACTGTAAGGATACATGCTCCCAATGTGCTTCACTGCATTCTTGGCACCAAGGATTTTCATCAACAACGTTTGCAGGGGCCAAGGTGTTTGGAACTTCTTGCTCATTCTTTGGTTTATAAAATTGGTTCCCCTTCTGGAAATGTCCTTTGTACGGGACCCTGGGTGCTTAGGTCTGAGATCTTTCCAAGCTGGCAATCCTACCCATCATTTGCTCTTGATTTTTTATGAGACCATCCATAGAGGCCTGCAGCTTGGCGATATTGGTACATAGGTCTGAAGTAGGCTCAACATTGTGAACTATTTTTGGTTTGGTGTCTATTCTCCACCTTGGGTTAGGAAAAGGCTCAATCTTGGATGAAAGGAGGTTTCTTTCTATTTTAGTAGCGAGCTCTTGGGCTTCCTGAACGGACTGCGGGTTTTTATTTCTGAGAAGATACCCTAGTTGGCCATTGAAAGATCTGGTGTAAACATGGACGAGGTAGTCATCTTTCGGATGATGGCTTGCGGGAATCCTTTGCAGCAAAGTCTCAAATCTAGTATGGAACTCCCGAATGGACTTATTTTCATATTTGGCAAGGTTATCCAGTCGGGTGAGGAGCATGTTAGGGTCTTCTTTAACACTCCATCTTTTGAGAAAGGCCTCTTCAAGTCTGTCCACGGTTTTGATGCTTCCATCGGGAAGGCTCAGGTACCAACGCATTGAGGCATCATAAAGAGTAGCGGAGAACAATGCCTTGAGGCTTCCTTCTGAAAGACAAAGGAGGATTATTGAACCTCTTTTTGGTTTGTGGAGTCGCTAGATAGTTTACTTGAAACTACCAAAGAAAAGGGAAAACGCCCTAGTGGTGTCGCCAGGTAAGCTTGTAAGAAAATAGTCTCTGAGGCAAGGCTTACCGAAAAGTGTCGTCTTGAGGAAAATTGACTCAGTGTTCCGCGGCAGTGGCGCCAAATTGTCATCGCACAGTTTGTAGCTAGGAGTAAAGACTATAAGGTAGAAGGCCAAACTGGCGTAACAGGAACCTATCCCACCCAATGTCACCACGATGGGTAGGTTCTTTCTTTTTAGGGAGGTTAGGCCTAGGGGAGACTTCCCTGGTGACCTGGGGTTTTGAAGAGGCAAAGGGTTAATAGGATTAAGATAAGTTTTTGCCCCCCTTCACAGATTACCACCAATTAGAAGTTCCGGCTAAACAACCAATAATAAAGTAAAACGCAATGAAGAGTACCTGCTTGGAACAAGACAAGAACAAACTGATACTTGCGAGCTTATTTCAATGGGTTAGTACTTCATATCAATCAAGAACTATCTGATATTCAATATAAGCAATTTGAAAGTTAATGTTGATGAAGTCAATGTTTACACAATAGTAATGAAAAGATGATGTCACTTTGCTAATAAATACTAGAACGATGTGGCATTCAATGTAAACAATCAACACTTTATTCAATTAATGCCTTAACCACCATTCAATTGCTCACAAAGTAAAACATTACTGCAATAAAGATGAAATATTCAATGATGACGTCAACAACTTAGGGTTAGTAGGTTAGTCTAGGCTAGGGTTAGTGTGGTTAGGGTTTCAATTCAAAAGGTTTGAGAGTGTTTAGATCCAATTCTACTTCAGTGTTTGAGGCTTTAGATCAGTGCCTTAGGGTTTAATGGAGTCATAGGTGAAGGATGCAAGAGTTGAAGGAGGTGAGATTTTTAAGGACTAGAGGGATAAGTTTTGAAGTGCTGCTAAAGCAGGGCTTCAAAATCATAACCCTACGGGAGAGAGGCTCAATCCGGTGTTGCTAAAGCAAGGCCTCGTGCTGTCTCCTCCTTCCCGGTAAACAACTAGCTCAAATGAAATACAAAATCAAGACAAGAGGGCTTAAAGAGGGAGAGTGTTGCTAAGGCAAGGCTCTTTCATCAAACCCTAAAAGAAAACGGCCCTAGGTGTAGATGACCTAGGCCTGGGACGTCCTCTTCCTCTTGAAGTCAAAATCGTACGGCTAGCTAAAGGGAGGAAGAAAAAGGAGTGTAGCTATGGCTAGGCTCTCTTCTTCTTCTTCAATGGCTAAAAGCTTTTCTATCAGGGGAAATGAGACAAGGACCTACTTGTGTGCTTGTCACTAATGAGTGAGAAAATAAGACTACAACCATTCAATCAAGAAGTTTTGCAGAAAAATACTTACAATTCATCAAGAAATAATCATGCAAACCCTAGTTGTAACACCTTCCTTCAAGAAAAACACCATAGAATGCCAAAAGTCTCTTCCTTCAACAAGTGTGCCTTCCTCAAATCAGCCAATAACCCAAATAGGGCGCAAAAATCAGGCCTCACTAATGAGTAAGTTGTTATGCTAAAATGAAGATCAAAATCCTCAATATATACTGTATCAATGACCTAATTTTACTTTTTAGGCCATAAAAATGCCGATAAGGCCATAATGTCAAAATCATATTGTTTTTACATTAAATGCTAAGTAAAAGCCCTAATTAAGCAAAAAAGAGAGTAAAAGCCCCTTCAAGGTAGGCGCTAGCCCTTTCTAGGGAAAATGAAACATCCAGGAGGAAAACGTTAACCCCCTAGGGGCCTCTCCAACATGCCACATGTGCCACTGCTGCCCAGCCTGTCTCCTAAAGCGTCCATGAAGCTGGATGACGTCATGGTGAAGATGGGGACGTCCTAAGCCTTCCAAGGCTAGCGTTCCACTGAAAAGGGGTCATTCCCCCTAGGTCTAGTCCTGCCGGAGTGTCTCTGGTGGAACGTCCTGTTCCTCTCATGTGCAAAACCCCTGATCAAGCTCTGTCCTGTCTCAGCCCCTTGATGGGGTCTCATCATCCATCTGGTTGTCTCTTCAGCCCCAAGGAGTTCCGAATTTGTCATCTCCCCATGTGTATCGGTCCAAATGGTACCTGTCCGTCGGGCATGGTCCTGCACATCAAAAGCTACGCCCTCCATGGGCTCATCAGTGACAGGGATCATAGCAATGTCAATCACATCTCATCATCAATATTATTAAACATATGCATAAAACCCCTAATACATCCGTCAATTGTTCAAAGACATTACAAAAACCTGCAATACAAGATTGGGGAAAAGCAGAAGGCGTCCTATTGGGCTAATGTCCACAAGAAAAGGAAAGTTTTCCAGAAAGATCCCATCCAAGCCATGTAAGTGAGGTGGTGTGGTCAGGGAATGTCCATACATGTGGGTGTAGTGAGGGCCAAGGATGCATAATTGTTACCTGTGGGTGCCTTTGTAGAAGGCGAGCTGTACCTGTCATGATGCATTTTTTCCAAGCCCATTCTTGCCTTTATTCTTTTTATTCTTCTTTTATTCTTTTATTTGCTTTTTTTTTTTTCAAGAACTAACCAGGGGACACTGCCTAGGCATGGTCACTAGAGCTGACAACGTTACCCACAAGTACTTTCACAGAGATGAGAAGGCTAGCTCGTGATGAAACCCCCTTTCCCTTGGCCATGCAACCAAAGGTCACTGCCCTGGCGTGGTAACCAGATGGTGGCAATGTCACACTGTTAGGTACCCATGGACCTAATAGGCTGGCTCGTGATAAGACCCCCTATCCTTTGACTAGGTCTTGTTTTGTTATTTTTCGGGTCCCTCTTGTTTCTTGCTGAGAGGCTTTTTACTGCCTTCTCGGGGATCCCTGGGCAAATCATCTCGAGGTTTTATTTCTAGGCTTTTGTCTTTTACCTTCTAGGCCTTTAGCCCCTTCTTCCCACAAGATAAGGTGCAATCCTGTAAATAGGTCAACCCAATGCCTGGGCAAGGGGAATGGGATAAATGAGCGGGAGATAAGATGATACAGTGGTGCTATGATGGGAGCAGACGATGGCTTTTCAGAAATTCTCCCAGTGGCAAACCAAGACCTATGGGCACATGCTTGCTAGGGAACCCTGTCAATTTCCCCAAGCATGGTCGAGTGGGCTAATGTAAGATCCAAGCAGTTGTTAGAGATAAAAGGAATCAGATACATATATTTAAAGGTTTCAATGATCAAAAGTGACACATACCATGATACCTGGACCAATTACCTCATGGAGCAAGAACCTCTTCTGATATAGGATCAAGTCGATGGTGATGGATGCTACTGCTGCTGACAAGATAAGGGTGATGGAAGAAGAAAAGGTAGGCCTTCCAAGGCCATGCTCAGGTCAATCCTTCTCTCGGTATTACATGTCTAGGACCTGTGGGCCTCGAGACATGATCTCCTAGTTATCCCTAAAAAGTGGGGATAACAGTACCCACAGGTAACACTTTTGCATCCTTGGCCTTCACTGCACCCACATGCTTGGACATCTCCTGACCACATCACCCACTTACATGGCTTGGATGAGGTCTTTTCGGGAACTTTCCTTTTCCTGTGGACACTAGCCGAATAGGACGCCTTGTCCTCTCCAGACTTATATTGCAGGCTTGTGTAACATCTTTGAGCTGTTAACTGAAGTATTAGGGATTTTATGCATATGTTTAATAATATTGATGATGAGATGTGATGACATTGCTATGATCCCTATGACTGATGAGCCCACAGAGGGCGTAGCCTTTGATGTGCAGGACCATGCCCAATGGACTTGTACCATCTTGGACCGGTACACATGGGGAGAGGATCAATTCGGACCTCCATAGGGCTGAAGAGCCCATTAGGTGGATGCTGAGACCCCATCAGGGGGAGATACAGGATAGAGATGGATCCGAAGCTTTTCACCAGAGGAGAAGAGTACGTTCCACCAGAGGCACCCCAACAGAGCTTGACCTAGGGGGGATGACCCTTTCTCAGTGGAACGTTGGCCTTGGGAGGCCTAGGACGTCACCACCTTGACCATGACATCACCCAACATCATGGACGTGTTGGGAGGTAGACTAGGCAGCAGTGGCACGTGTGGCAGGTTGGAGAAGCCCAGGGAGGGCTAACGTTTTGCTCCAGGATGCCCCATCTTCCCTAAAAGGGGATAACGTCTCTCTTGGAGGAGATTTTACTCTCTTTTCAGCTTGATTTAGGATTTAATTTGACAATTTAATGTAAACCAGTACGATTTTGGTATTTTGGCCTTGTCAGCCTTTTACATGACCTAAAAAGTAAAATTAGGTCATGATATTGTATAAATGGAGGATTTTCTCCTTCATTTTTTCATCATCACTACTCATTCACTCCATAAGGAGGTCTGAAATTTGCGCCCTATCTTGGGTATTTGGCTGATTAAGTGAGGCGCACTTGTTGAAGGAAGACATTTTTGGCATTCTATGGTGTTTCTCTTGAAGGAAGGTGTTACAAGTAGGGTTTGCATGGTTATGTTGGCAATTTCAGGTATCAGAAAGCAAATCAGCGTATACTTGTCATTGATGGCAAGAACGTGTGGTCGCAGTGATGACAACAACATTGAATAACAGCGCAGTAATAATCGAGAGGAGAAGAGACAGTGATCGTTGGATCCCATCCAAATTTCCCGAAAGAACTAGGACCGTGAGATCTGTAGAAGCTGCGAGAGAGATTTCATTCATCGGAGAATCGGGGATCGCGAGTTCAAAGTGCAAAGAACACTTGACAATGAAAACACCGAAATCGCGATTTGATCGCAGCCGTTAAATCAAGCAGAGATCGGGACCATCCACGTGTTGACAGGAGGCTTCATCGGAGTTTCGGGGATTGGGATTTCAATATGCAAAGTTCACTTGACAACGAAAACCCTGAAATCGCGATATGCGAAATCCCGACTGAATCTGAACCGTCAGATCAACATGTGATCTAGACCGTCGATCTAATTCACGACAGCAGTCCACGTCAGCTAGGGACACGTGGCACAACCAGGTAATGACAGGTGTCAGGCAGATCTAACACTTCAGGCACATACAATTCATGAATCAGAGTGACACGTGGCGGGATCTAACACGTGCCAAATCACGTGTGACGTCAGCAGAAGCATCGGCAATCAGGACTTTGATATGTCAAGAACACACTGCAACAGAAACTCCGAAATCGCGATATGTGATTTTGCGATGTAATCACAGCCGTTGGATTAAGAATGAGATCTGGACCGTTGATCTTCGTCTTCGGGAAATCGGGGATCGGGAATCCCGGAGGCATGTGCATAGTGACATCGAAAACACCGAAACCCTGATGAGAGGTTTGACCGAGGTCATGTGTTGACGGTCTTATGGAGCCAAGGCCTATGGCCAGCAGGGCTAGCGCGTGGAAAAGGGCGCATCGGTAATCGGGGGTTGGAGAGGTGAGAAACTCTCGACATCAGGAAGTGCGAAACCCCGAAACCCCGACAAGAGGTATGGTGACAGTCACATGATAGACGGTTACATGGACCATTGTGTAGCCGGAAGGGGCTAAAGCTCGGGAAAGGAGCATATCGGGAATCGGAGAATCGGGGGTTCCGAGTACATGTGCATATCGACAATAAGAATGCCGAATTCGTGATGAGTGAAATCCCGATGGGATCTGAACCGTTGGATCAAGCATTGATCGGAGGGTTGCTGTTGTTCCTCACACATTAACGCTTCAGTTATGAATCAGTTAAGTGAAACGGACTTATGATGACGAATTGGTTAGCGTTTCAGTTGCCAAGACAGATGTCCTCGGATTTCCCATTGGAAGGGGAAGTGGAATCGTTAAGGAATCATGTATAAAAGAAAATGAGGGAGACTGAATTTGGTTGGTTGTTCTGCGTGGAAAAAGAATGATATAGTAAGAAAAGAAGGAGAAAGGAGAAGGAGTTAAGGAGGAAGTCTAATTTATATACAGAATGAAATGAATTGAATATGTGTATTAGAGAAAAGGACAGGCAGAGCAGAAGAACAGAACGAGTTGAAGAAGAGTAGAATGACAAAAACGAGAAGATGCTGAGCATAAAATTTTGATAGAGCAGAGAAGAACGATAGAGCAAGCAGCAGGAGACATGATTTACAGAACAAAGTAAAATTGGTATGAACTATTTTATCTTTAAAGTTGAATGTTTATTTAGTCATTGATATTATAGGGAGGTTGGGAGGTGCTCGGGAGGACTATTGTCCTCAGAAGTTCAAGTGGGTGCTTGAACACAGGAAGTTGTAGCTTCCATCTGGTTGCAGCCAGAGAAACCAGGGTGGCAGGGTGGTGCTAGGGAGAACAGGTGTTCTCGGTTATACAGGTTGGAGCCTGTGTAGCGGGAAGTTGGTGCTTCCATCCAGTTGGTGCTGGAAATTTCAGGAAGTTGGTGCTTCCATCCAGTTGGTGCTGGAGTACTCAGGGAGTTGGTGCTTCCTTCTAGTGGGTGCTAGAGAAACCAGAGAGTTGGAGCTCTCAAACAAGTTGCAGCTTGTAAAACAGAGGTAGCAGCCTCACATTGAGTTGGTGCTCAATTGTAAATGATGTACAG